>PVHP010052623.1:0-11033 GCA_004024765.1 Zapus hudsonius
TAGTGGAGGGGGGAGGGGAGGGCAGCGGGGAATTGGGGATAACAACTCATTGTTTGCCCACTAAATGTTGTAACTCATTATGGACAATAAAGTAAAAAAAAAACTATTTAGCTATCTAGTTAGTTATTTGAGAGAGAGGAAAGAAAGAGGAGGAAGGAGAGGGAGAGAATGGGCACGCCAGAGCCTTCTGCCACTGCCAACAAACTCCAAATGCATGCACCACTTTGTGCATCTGGATTCACCAGGTACTGGGGAATCAAACCCCAGCTGTCAGGTTCTGCAAGCAAGTGCAATTAACCACTGAGCCATCATCTCCCCAGCCCCTCAAATGCATTTTTAATTTATGACAGCTTCAACTCACGGTGGATTTATTAGGACACAATCCCCATTGTACGTGATGGAGCCTGGACCCCAAATATATTTTCATTAACAAAAATTTGCATGAGCCTCATGGGGCAGGTACACCCCTCCTCCAGAGAGCCTCGATCACAGGATTCGGTCCCTTCATCTGGACCTTCTGGTAGAGCTGTGTGACCTTCTCCGCTGGACCTCTTCCCCTGTGGGGGGGCTCTCTTCTCCCCTAACCCTGGTGCATGCCCTGGGGACTGAACAGCCTAGGAGTAAACTCCGACTACCTTAGTCACCTGTTTGGCCAGGGCAGTGAATGTCACTCTCTGAGCTTCAGATCCCATCTGTCAAAAGAGAATAACAACACCAAATTGTCAGGGAGTTTGGGAGGAGAGAAGACACCTTGAGGGGACCTGGTCGCCAGAGGATGGGCAGGGAACCCCACTAACCATCATTTGCCAGAGGGGCTCGTTTCTGCATCCAGCCCTGAGCCATTCTGTTCCCTCACCTTCCCCTCCACCACCCCTCCATTCTCCAAGCTGTGTTCCAGACCTTCTCTGAGCTCAGCAGCCCGTGCCTGCTGCTCCCTCACTGTCCCCTCTGACTTAGCTTCTGCACTGTCCCAGAGGTGCTGCCCGGGGCTCCTGCTGTGTGGGGTGCCTGGAGGGGTTCAGACAGCCGTTCAAGTAAACACATGCCCTCCACCATCAGAAGTCCTCCCAAACCCTTGGTCCATCTGCTCAAGTCACAAGATTGGTTCTGTTGGCCTGTGAAATCTACGGAAGAGGCACCTAGTCATGTTTCCAACACAACCCGGTGGGAAATGTGTGACTGGCCCTTAGCAATGCTCTCCCAAGAAAGCTGCCCTATAGAGAGGTCGTTAAATTAGCTGGCCACACGTGCCACAGCTAAAAACAGGCCCGTGCTGTTTGCAGCCTCACCTGGCACGTGGCACATGAGAGCTGGCAGATGAGGGCAGGGAAGGACAGGGACTCCCCACGCTGGGCCTGCAGAGCCCATGCTGGCCCAGGTCCCCCAGTAAAACAGCACTAGACTCTCCCTGGGCAGAAGACCCCCAAGTTGAGGCCAGACCCGCTGCCTGTATCCCCCACCCCACACAGACCCTGCGTAGAGGGTGCTCCCTGTGCAGAGGGGGGTCCTGAGCAGAGGGAGACCCTGTTCAGAGAGGGGCCCTGTGTGGGGTGTCCTCTGAGATTCCAGCGACCATCTTTAAAGTCCCTCCACCTGGGGAGAGGGCAGCTCGCACCCCTAGCTCTGAGAGGCCTTTCTGGATGCTGGGTGGAGGCTGGGTGGGCGTTTCCAGCCCATGGACATCTGTGACTCTCAGACATGTGGCAAAGCTCTGATGAGATAATGTTTTGGACGCTGAAGCTTTCATTCCTGTGAGGATTTCTGCGTTAAGGAAATTAGCATCACTATTGGCTGCAGTTTGTGCAAGCATGCCCAGTCGGCCATGCTGAGAGGCTTACTCTCACCCTCCCTTTCTGAACTTGGGTCATCCTGCATGCATGCATGGAACACCAACCATGTGCTCAGAACAGGGCCCTCAAAATCAAACGTGGATGATGCCCTGGAGAAATCAGGGCAAACATGTGTCAATTAGACCAAACCCAGAGAAGAAAGTCTGAAAGGAAGCTGACTGAGGAGACTTCCTCCGGAAGGGACACCCATGGAGCCACCAAACACAGCTCCATATTTTGACTCCAGTGTGAGCAGACTTTTCAGAGGCAGCAAAGGCAGATGGCCGTGAGGCTTGATTTCGGACTAAGACTGCTGTCAATTAATCAGACATCTAAACAGAGTTCTCAGCTGGCTTGGGAGTGAAGATTCCAGCCCCGCAAGCTGCCTGAGTGCCCGACATTACTTAATAACTTCCTCTTTCACACGACCTACTAGGAAGCTCCAGCCTCCCAGTCTACACTTCCCACTGACCCACATTCCTCTCTGGTCCCAGGACTAAAGAAAGAGTCAATGCACCACTGATGTTAGAATAACCTCTCTTGTGACAAATCTTAACCCTGTCTCCTGAGCCCTCAGTCCTGCTCCTCAGGATGAGGAGAGGCTGCAAAGGCCCCCAGAGGAAGGCTGGGACACCCCAGTCTGTGCTCCCTACACATGGCAGGACAGGGGGAGAGGAGGCTTCCCAAGTGTTCTTGGAGAAGTTTAAACCACAAGCGGACACCAGTTAAAACTAATAGTGGGATGAAAACTAGAATTCAGAGCTGGAGATGGCTCAGCAAGAATTTATTTTCTTGCACTTCTGGAGGATTGGCAAAGTCGTTCTCCTGAGACCACTCTGCTTGGCTTGCAGATGGACACACCTCTAGGGGCCCTGGTATTTCTTTGTATGCATTGTTCCCTCTTTAAATTTTTTTAATTTATTTATTTGTAAGCAGAGCAACAGAGACATCCAGACAGACAGACAGACAGACAGACAGACAGACAGATAGAGAATGGGTGTGCCAGGGTCACTGCAAAAGAAACTCCAGATGCATGCACCACTTTATGCATCTGGCTTTACGTAGGTGTTGAGGAATCAAACATGGGTCCTTAGGCTTTGCATGCAAGTGCTTCAACTTCTAAGCCATCTCTCCAGCCCCTGTTTCCTTTAGTTATAAGACCAGAGCCCTCTTTAACAGACTTGTTTTAACTTAATCGCTACTGTAAAGAGACTCTTTAAATACACTTGTTCTGAAAGGTAGAGCTTTGGTGTAGGAATTGGGGTTTGGGAAGACATAGTAGACCATAACAAGCATCTTCTCCAGTGAACTGTCTTTCCAGAGTTCACTAGGCCTGTCAAATTCAGTCCTGGGGATGTAGAACCAAGTCAGGGTTCACTCTCTTTTGTCATCTCCTGGCATCCTCCACGGGGCAGCTGGTTCTACAGACTCCATGGAAGAGGAGGAAATGAGAGGGGAACAGGAGACAAGCAGGGGGAAGACAAAAGGAAATGAAGGAGAAAGAAAGGTGAAATCATTGGTGAATCAGAGAGGGGCACCTGGGGGTGGGAAGGGGACTTGCTCCAGAAACACGGGGTAAATGACCTCTTGCCACCACTTTTTGGAAGGCCCAGCAGGGTGCAGGTGTGATGGCTGACCAGGCATTGCCATGCACGACTTGTGTGGTCTTGGCTCAGGGGCCACTGTCCCTGGTCTCTAGTCATTCATGAGCTCACTGGCTCAGTCATTCCACGGGACAGACTTGCAGACACCACCCCAGGTTGATCTCATTGGCAAAAGGAAATAATGAATCCAATGGGCAGAGTTCTTAGGAGCCTTTTACATGAAGCCCTAGACTAAAGCCTGACTGCAATGTGAGCCCCTGGGCATAGGAGGGCCTTTCTGTTTGTTCACAGATCCCAATGCACGGGAAAGAAACTGGTACTCAGTGATAGTTGAAGAAGGAAAGAAGGGAAGGGGAGACAGGGAGAGAGAAGACAGGGAGGCAGGTGTGGCCCAGGAGCTGTCAGTTGCTGGGAGTCCCCAGAACATAGTCACTCTCACACCAGACCTCCAGGGAACAAAAGATGGGGGATTCCAGGTCAACCCCAGGTGAACACCTACATTTTCTTGTTGAATCTCTTCCACCTTCATCTCCCTCACATGAGTTCCCCCTTTCTCTTTGTATTAATTTCTATTTCAATTTACTTGCAGAGAGAGAGAGAGAGAGAGAGAGAGAGAGAGAGAGAGAGAGAGAGAGAGAATGGGGCTCCAGCCACTGCAAATGAACCAGACACATGTGCGACTTTGTACATCTGGCTTTACTTGGTATCACTGCCCACCGCCCATGGAGGCAATGATCACACACGTGTACTCCTTATGGGTGCAAGAATATTCTTCTTCTTTATTGTGGAAATGATACAGAATATATAGAGCTCCTTAGCCAATCAAGGAGCTGTTCACGTGGCAGGTACATGGTCAGTCTTGGTAAGAAGCTGAAGTATGCAGAGTGCACATGGTGAGCATGATGTGCAATGGCCAATCAGGATTACTTCCTGAAACTTGTTTACAAGCAAAGCCTATTAGGCAAACCGCCAGGTGCCATCTTGAGAATAGGCCAGGGTGTGCCTCCGTGGGCCCTCAGAGGCATCCAACCCCAACATCTCCCCCTTATCTTTTATATAAAATAGGCTCGGGACTGTGTCTGACTTAGGTTGTCCATGGCAAATTACAATTTTACTAGTCATTGGCATTCTGACTTCTAAGCATCAGAACCCTGTCTTAGGTTGATATGTATTTCCACAGATCTTACCTGTCTCTGACTACCGATCCAGCATATTAAGCCTATTTGGGGGAAGATTGGCCATCCATAGCTTCCATGGCTTGTTTAATGATTTTTATTTGTAGTTGTTGATGCATGTGAGATTGGCGGAGCTCTCTATAAAGGATCAGAAAGATTAATATGCACATCAGACCAAGAGTTAGAGTACCTAACCAATGATTTCCCCACAGTAGAAGTTTGTCTGTAAAGTTATTTATTGAAGATGTTATAGTTGGGATATGTACAGTAGTCTTGTTAATAGCAACAATTTGATTATGTAAAGATTGAGTAAGGTTATCGAACTCATGAGTCCAATGACTAGTTATCATGTGTGACAACTGTTTAGACATATTTGCTGCATAAGAATGGTTATCATAAGGAATATTAGTTATACAAAGTCCTACAGTAGAATGAATACATCCTAATGTCATTAATTGTTCAACGATATTAAGTTGTTCTTGTACAAGGTCAACCCGTTGATTAAGAATCGTAAGTCCAGTTTTAAGTTGTCCATTCAACTGATTCTGGGTGTTTAGAGCTTGAGCAGTTGCGGAAGAAAGAGTTAGAGAATCTGTGCTGTAGGAACCGAAGTAGCAAGAGCGACAGCAGCCGTGGTAGCCGCCACAACTGAAACAGCTATCACAGCAATGATGGCAGAAGTTATCCCAAAATCTCTCTTTTTACGAACAACAATTGATATATAAAGAGAACTGACATCAACAGGAACTGGAATATACTGAAGTATCCGTAGTATGACTGCAGTATTGTACTTAGTAGCATTCCAACATTGAGAAATAAAACAAGAATTATTAGAGCAATTTAAGATAGTAGATGTACTAGTAGAATTTAGGTTTGTTGTAAGGAACAAAAATGGAGGAATAACGCATACAGGTGTGGGAGCAAAACTAATATTTTTTTCCATCATCATTATTCCAATTAACTTTTACATGATCTTCCCATGATCCACTAGTATAGTTATAACTGTAATTCGTATATCGTATTTGTCCTCCACTTAAAAAGGTCATAGTTGCTATATTTACACAAGCAGAACTACCACATAAAGCCCAAATAGAAAAAGGATTTTGAGGGCCAGCTAAAATATTAAAATTTTGTGTAGTAAAGTTATTGCCAAACCAGGTAGAATTTTCTGTAGTTCCTGGCCCTCTATAAGAGAAGGAGGACACACATCGAGTAAAATAGCAATCAATACAAAAATACCATATTGGGGGCTGGAGAGATGGCTCAGCGGTTAAGGCACTCACCTCCAGTGTCTAAGGCCCCGGGTTCAATTCCCCAGGACCCACATAAGCCAGACCCACAAAGTGGTGGCTCTGGTGCTCTCTCTCTTTCTTTCTCTCTCTCTCTCTAGCTCTGTATCTCTGCTTGAAAAGTGAATAAATAAAAATTTAAAAAAAATACCATATTGGAAGCCAATGAGTCCATCGATATTCACAGTTGAATGACCAAGACTGTTGGAAACACCCCCATTAGTAATTCTAGGCGTAATACCTTGCAGAGCAAGAATGTCTCCCCAGCCATCAGAGTAATTAGTAGGCATTTCAGGGGTTTTCTCTCATCTTTATTGTGCATATGGCCCACCATATGATTTCTTAAAGAGACACAAGGGGTAGGTCCAAAACATAGGGTCCCTATTAATGTTATGGCAAGAGTCCAATTAACTTGTTTTTCAGAATGTTCAAATGACACTGAGGGAAAACCGGTACTTTCATTGGTAGAAAATATTACAGGATATACCCTGGAAGTGTTAGTTAAAGGTAAAAGATAAGTCCAGGCTTTAAGAATTCCCCACATAAACTGTCCTGCAGTAGTGGGAATAATAAAAAGAGTATACCTACCTCACTTACCTTAATCAGAGTCATCTTGATTTTTTTTCCTTTAAACACCTTTATCAGGTTGGAGAGGCGGCAGTTGTTGTATTATGAATTGGTGAGGAAATCACTGGCCGAGTCAGTCAATCTGGACTTTGTCCAAATTGGTGAGGCTTTGTTCTGTGGAAATACACAAACTGAGCCTCAGCTCCAGTAAAGTACTGGATCCAGGCTGCACCATTGGCCAGTAAGAACATCCCTCCATTTTACAGTCACTCCATTAGATTGTCTATGATTTGTATGTCTGTCTGCTGCAGAGTGACCTTCAATGTCCAGAGTTAAAAATTTTAAAATAAAAAGAGAAACAGAGAGTTTATCTTTAGGGGACCTGAAGGTGTCCCCTATTCCCCTTTCTGTTTAAGAAGAGTATTTTTGAGGGTGAGATGAGTATGTTCAACAATACCCAGACCTTGTGGATTATAAGGGATGCCTGTAATTAAAGAAATATCAAATTTAGTGAGAAATTGTTTAAAAGAAGTTGAAGTGTAAGCAGGACCATTATCAGTTTTAATTTGTTTAGGATCTCCCAGGCGGCAAAGGCTTGGAGATCGTGGGAAACAATATCTTTGACCTTTTCTCCATTGTTAGGTGAAGCAAAAATAACTCCTGGACATGTATCCACAGATACATGTACGAATTTAAGGGTACCAAATTCTGGAATGTGAGTAACATCCATCTGCCATAAGTGATTAGGCTTTAAACCTTGAGGATTAATTCCAAAAGACTGTACTGGAATAAGAGGGGCACATTGTTGACAAGACTTTACAATAGCACGAGCAAGGTCCTTAGTAATATTGAACTGTTGGCGTAAAGTGGTAGAGTTGACATGGAATTTATCATGGAAGGCCTTGGCCTGTTCTTCCACAGTGAATATAAATTCAGAGTGAGTTGTTTTATCTGCAAAGTCATTGCCTTGAGTAAGTTGTCCGGGAAAATTGGTATGAGCTCTGATATGTCCAATGAAAAAAGGGTGTTTGCATTGCAGTATGAGATTCTGTAAAGCAATGAAGTAAGGGGCCACTGTGGAAGTGGGTGAAATGTATGGAACCCTTTCTAGAATTTGTAAAAATTTACCACATATTTACTATCTGATAATAAATTAAAAGGCTGTTCCACAAGCATTTGGAAGGCCAGCACAGCTGCAGCAAGCTCCAAGACTTGTGCAGAGGTACTATGGATAATGGTGTAACTTTTGTTATCAATTATAACAGATCCAACTCCAGTTTTTGATCCATCAGTAAATACAAGAGAGCAATCATGTAAAGGTTGCTTCCTAGTGACTTTTGGAAAAATAATAGGGGTATCCTTACAAAATTGTATCCAAGGATGCTTAGGGTAATGATCATCAAAGGTAGCAGTGGATGAGAATAAGATAATAGCCCAATCTATACAATGGTTTACAAGCCAGCGAATCTGTTCTGGCCCATAGGGAGTGATTATTACTTTTGGGGGCACACCTAAAGCAGCCTCAGATTCCTGTATGCCTTTATAAATCAGCTGAGCCACAGCAGCTGGATATGGTGATAACATCTTATGTGGGGAACTAGGTAGTTTGCCACTCAGTAGAGATCCTCCCTGCCATAAAATTCCAGTAGGGCTATGGTTTTCTGGTAAAACAATAAAGAACAATGGTAATTTAGGATCCCTACGGACAACCTGACATGCCTCTAATCGCTGTTGGACCAAGGAAAGGGCTTGTCTGGCTTCAGGTGTGAGGGTTCTTTTAGAGTTTAGATCAGTATCACCCTTTAAAGTATCAAACAATGGTTTAAATTCTCCGGTGGTTAATTTTAGGTAAGGCCTAATCCGATTAATATCTCCCAACAATTTTTGGAAATCATTTAAAGTTTGTAATTGATCTAGCCAAATGATAAGCTTTAGAGGCCTGACAGCTGTGGCTGACAACCTTATTCCCGGGTATTGTTGGAGACTACTCACTTGTAACTTTTCAGGGACTACTGTAAGTCCCCAGCTTTTGAATTCTTTAGTCATGAAGCACAATGCCTCAGTTAATATTTGTTTACTGGGATGACACAGTAGAATGTCATCCATATAATGATAGATCAATAAATCTGGGTATTGGTTCTGGGTAGATCTTAAAGCCATATCTACATATATTTGACATATGGTGGGACTATTAGCCATTCCCTGAGGTAATAACACCCATTTGAATCTTTGATCAGGTTGAGAATGATTAATAGTGGGCAGAGTAAAAGCAAATCTCCAGCAATAATCCTTATGTAAAGGTATGGAGAAGAAACAATCCTTTAAGTCCACTATTATAGTGGGCCAAGCTTTCGGTAATGCTGAAACAAGAGGCAAACCACAATGAATGGGGACCATAGGATACACTTGATTATTAACAGCCCTGAGATCATGTAGTAACCTCCATTTTCCTGACTTCTTTTTTATAACAAATATAGGAGTATTCCATGGGGAAGTGGAAGATTGTAAATGTCCTGCATCCAACTGTTCTTTAACCAATTTATGAACAGCCTCCAATTTTTCCTTGGTTAGGGGATCCAATGAGGCTTATTATCTTTCCATTTTATTGGTATAGTAGCTATTTCAGTGGCCCCAACTAAAAACCCAGTCCTTGATTCTTATTAAAATGTTTAGGAAATGGTATAGGCTGAGTTATTCCTTGTTCTCATTTTCCTAATCCCTGATAATCTTTATACCCCATAGATTTCATCACACTTTTAACAGGGGAATTGAAAATACTTTCAGTGGCTAATTTAAGATCCATTTGACTCAAAACATCTCTTCCCCATAAGGAAATTGGTAATGCACATATATAAGGTTGAAACAATCCACTATGTCCTTCCTCATCCTTCCATTGCAAGGTAGCAGCGCTTTGGTCTGGACTTTCAGCTATTCCTAATCCTCGAAGAGTTTGATTTGCCTTGACAATTGGCCAATCCTTAGGCCAATTATGCTTTTGTCGGCCCCCGTGTCCAGAAGCCCCCAAAACTTCTTTTCTCTAATAGTTAAAGCCAATAAGGATCTTTCTTCTAGTCCCAAAGTTAAACAAGCCAGTGGCTCACCTGATGATCCTAACCCTCGGTTTCCTCTAGATATCGTTTTACTAGGATATATATTATTTGGCTGGGCAAAATGAGCATTTGAGCAATTTTATCTCCTGGAGATATAACTGTTATTCCTTTTGGGGAGGAGGCCAGTATTTTAACTTGGCCTGAAAAATCAGGGTCAATAATACCTGGATGAATTACAAGTCCTCTTAGACTAGTGGAGCTTCTTCCTAATAATAAACCTACACAGTCATCTGGGATGGGGCCTTGCCAATCTGAGTCAATGGGTTGCACTCCATTTCAGGAGTCAGGACCAGTCTGGATGCGGCACAGATGTCCAATCCTGCACTTCCTGATGGTGCCCTTCTTGGTCAGTCGGGGGATACCAGGCCTTTGGCACTTGCTGAATCATCCCGTACATTTGTTGTGGGCCCTGGGGAACTGGGACCACTTTCCCATTTTTTGAGGGCCTTGTATTAGGCCCTAACGGGTTGCCATCAATGTCTCTTATAGATCTACATTCCCCTGACCAATGATTTCCTTTTTTACAATGAGAGCATAATTCTGGTTTTGGTCTGCAGGGTTCTCTGTTAGAAGGATTCAGCTCAGGACATTGCATCTTAATATGTCTTGGCTTCTGGCAGGGGAAACAAGTTCCTGGTGGACCTCCTCTACGGTACTTTTGATTAGCATGTAAGCTTTGTGTTATTTCTGCTGCCATAACTTGGCCTTGTAAACCACATCATTTATGTCTCTACAAACTTTAAGATATGTTGAGAGGTCTTTATTCTTCCACTACCTGATAACCTCTTTACAGCATTTATTTGCCTGTTCATATGCTAATTGTTTTACCAAAGGCATAGCTTGTTCAGTATCCCCAAAAATACAGGAGGCAGTTTGGAGCAAACGATCCACAAAATCAGCATAAGGCTCATTAGGTCCCTGTAACACCTTGGACAACTGTCCTTGTAAATCACCGGTCCCCTGCAAAGTTTTCCAGGCCCTAGTTGCTTCAGTTCCTATCTGCATATTCATTGCTGGAGGATAATTTATTTGAGCCTGGATATCTGAGTAGTTACCAGTCCCCGTTAACATTTCAATGTTCCAGCCTGGGTTCCCTGCTATGGCGTTACGCCTAGCAGTGTCAGTACAATGCTCATGATAAGCAGTTTTCCATAATAAATATTGGCCCCCAGACAAAGTGGCTCTTGAAGCATTTACCCAATCTAAAGGTGCCAGATTAGATGCTGTCAGTGATTCCAACATAGATACCGTATAGGCAGCGTGAGGCCCATATGTGCTTACTGCCTCCTTCAATTGTTTGACAAGTTTAAAATCTAAGGGTTGATGATACCTGTTCTGTTGAGCATCCTCAAATACAGGGAAGCAAGTTGATCCTAACCATGGGGGTTCTGTTTTACAGGAACATGTCCCAGTGCAATGATTTCCATAAGGGCGTGGCGGCGCTGTAGGCCCCACTCTT
>PVHP010052624.1:0-11048 GCA_004024765.1 Zapus hudsonius
CCTTTTCTGTCACCATTCTTTTGGTCAAAGTTTACCTTGATATTTAAATGTATAAGCCGTTATTTGATTTTCTAGCTTCTCAGCTAGATAAAACTGCATTTATTAAAACATTTCCTTCAACATATTTTCCAGAATGTGATTCTTAACTTAATGGCAAAGTGAAGTCCAACCTTGCTTATTTCTATGCAGGCTGAAGTAAGCAGTTTGGCTTAAAGTATGTGCTTTCCAAGCTGTATTCATAAACAGCAGGGGTGTATTAATGAACATATATGCTCTGTATTATTCCTTTTCCTTGATACTATAATTATAGAAAGGTTCTACCACATTCAGAGTTAAGTTCTCACTTATAGAGTGGATATTTTACATTCAGCATTGTGGTTTCTTCTTTAATCCTTAAAATAACCTGATGAGTTAGGTGAAAACAATAGCAATTTAAGGATATGTATCTATAAATAAGCAAACATAGTGGAAGATAATTGGTCTGTATACACGAAAAGCCCAAAGGTTGCTGTCACTTCAGATCAGTTCAGAATTGTATTTATCATTTCCATGGCTCTCTCACTTTTGTAAATTTTCACATGTTTTTGTATTTACATACTGGGTCTATCCAGTTTAGTATCACTGTGAATTTCATAGGTTTTCATATTTAACCATAAAATTATCTCCCTCAGGCTGGAGAGTTGGCTCAGGAGTTAAGGCACTTGCCTGCAAAGCCTAAGGACTTGAGTTTGATTCCCCAGTACTGACATCAAGTCTGATACACAAAGTGGTCCAATGCATCTGGAGTCCATTTCCAGTGGCTGGAGGTCCTGGAATGCCCATTCCCTTTGTCTCTCTTCTATCTCTGCTTTAAATAAATAAATAATTCATTTTGTAATCTGGAGGAGTAATTAAATCTCTCTGTGCAACATACATGGAAGTAAAGATGCTAAGACACCTCCTCTTTTCTTCTTTGTGCAGATGAAATCATGTGCCTTCTACTAGCACATTGAGAGTTCTCTAATCTACCTACACAACTCTAATCAGAGTCCATCTTCTCCATGCAATATCTTCCAAGACAGGAAGAGGGACTGAAAGGGGATGTGAGCATTGAAGGAGGAAACATATACTGGCTATTTAAGCAGCAGATGATCTCCACTTGGTAGATGAAGATACAGTAATAAATAAATTAATCTGTGCACTTGTCAATATTTTTAACCACTAAGTGACTGTAGTCTGGAACAATACATTGTTAGGAGAAGAAAAGAGCTTCAGCTACAAAACCATATTCTTTTTTGCATATGTGTATGTCATGTGGTATGGAGCATATGCATTTGTATATGACCATATGACTCCATGTACTCACCTGTGGCAGGTGTCCTGCTCCAGTGCTCCTCCACTCATTCTTACTTGAGCCAGAATGGCTTGCTAATTCCACAATGTGCTGGTTTTTTTTTTTTTTTCATGAGCTTCAGATTGTTCAGTGTTTGTTCCCATAGGACTGGGGTTATATGGCCATGTGCAGCTATATAGTTGGCTCCTTCAGGCCTCTTCTGCCCCTCTTGCTTATACGGGAAGTTAGGTTCAGTGCTGAGCCTTCTTTCTTGATTCAAAAGCGTATTCTTTCAGACTGGTTTAAAACATTAACCTTTAGTTAGTTCATATAATGCACTTGACTCCATATGCCTACTTCTATTTTTTTAATTCATGTGATAAAATATTTACATATCTTTTACAGTTATGGCACAAGTGATTATTGCCATCCTAAATTAACATTTGTGGCCAAAATATTCATTGCCCAATGATGACAAAGCAGTAGAATGTTCATCAACAGAAATAACGAGCCTGATCCAACTTCTGGTTGCATTTAATGTCCCTAGAAGGTGTCATTTCTCGTCAAGAATTTCAGTTGGATATTAAAGCAATGGAGTTCTACAAGGTGAGACAAAAAAAGGGTTTGTTACTGAACTAAAGGTGCATATATGAAGAGTACCATTATAATAAAAGAATATGGGCTGTGTACATTTCACACAATTACACCTTCTTCCTTCTTTCTTTAGTCTTACCAAACTTATGTATTGTAAAACATCAAGTTCCAAGTGATTCTACTGAAATTTTCAGTGACAGGCACTTCCATCATTTTCAAACTTAAAAAAAAAATACTAAAATGACACATTGCCACTGGAAGCCTTCAGAAATTCCAACACACTGAGAAGAAGCTGTCAGAAATGCAAATGAGAAGTTTATTTCATGAAAACATTTAAATTGATAAAGCAACCGGGAATGAAAGGTATCTATTTACAGTAACAATGAAGAACAACTCCTCTGGCTTTGGTGCTCTGGAGCAGTTAAGAAATGGACACAGGAGCCCTCAGGGAGAAGCATCAACAGTGGATTAATGGTAACCCAACTGTAGAAGGCAGTGCAGAACGCAGACTAAATGGAACTGACTCTGTCTTGTCACCCTTAACAATTGAAAACCTGGAACTGCAAGCGGTGTCAGCTATCCCAATGAGCTAAAGACAGAGGAGCTTGCAGGTTCCTATGCAGCAAAAGTAAGAGTTACCTCGTCTGCAGAAAAACACAGAGGAAAGGACCTCTTTCATTCCACCACTTAGGAACCACAAAGAGAGTTTTGAACAGATGAGCAGTAGCCTTTACCCAACCCCATGCATTACAAAGGGAATGAAAAGAGACATTCATTTAATGTTTCCCATCTGGGGAGTTAAGTATGTTCCCCTCTTCTAATGGGCTAGGTAGATACCTCAGTCACTAAGTAAAGGTTTCTCAAGTATGAGGAAATATGTTCAATTCTCAGAACCTACATGAAAATGCCAGGTGTAATAGAGTTGCTTATAATCACAGTATGCAGAGGTGAAGATGAGGAGTATTCCAGGCGCTCACTTCCCAACCAGTCTAGTGCAAATGACAAGCTCTAGAACAATGAGATACACTGTCTCAAAGGAGAGGGCATTTCTGGAGGGATTGTTCAGTGGTGAAAGGCACTTGTTCACAAAGCCTGATGGCCCAGGTTCAATTCTTCAGTACCCACGTAAAAAATGCACAAAGTAGTGTATGCATCTAGAGATTATTTGTAGTGGTAAAATGCCCTGGTTCACACACACACTCTCTCTCTTTCACTCTTTGCATACAAATAAATGAATATTTTTACTTTAGAAAAAAGTAGACAGTGTTTCTGAGGAACAACCCCTGAAGTTGTTCTGTGGCATCCACACATACCTACACTTATGGATCTATTCATTTGGAGTACACACACACACACACACACACACACACACACACACACACACACAAACACAATACTGCTCTCTTGGGACATGAGAGGTTATGCTTACCTCCCTTCTTTCTCACACAGCACACTGCTTTAATCCCAGAATTTAGGAGGCAGAGGTAGGAAAATCAATGTGAGCTCAAGAGCACCCTGAGAGTACATAGTGAATTCCAGTTTGGCATGGGCTAGAGTGAGATCCTACCTTAAAAAAAAAGGGATACACATATACACATTTTTAAAAATAGCATACATGCCTTATGATATAGATCTCTTTCTTGAGGGAGGGACTTTTGTGGTGGAATAGCAGCCAACCAGTTGCGCATGCTTCTGCTACGGTAAACCTGGTTAAACTCATCAGTTCATGGAGCTACACTCGGGTGGAAGTATTTCTTTGCTCTGTCTCTGGAGAAGTTTGTCCACATCTCCCCAGGAGTCACACAGCACTGATTCCCAGAAGCAGAGAAGAGAGCATTTTCATAGGTTGTGCTTGCTCAGGCTTAAGGATAAGCTAATCTCAGTCACTGGTAGGACAAAGCAACCTGAAGGAAGTCTGACAAGGGCAAAGCAGTGGGTGAGACATAGGCCTTAGAATCCTTGATCTTCTGTAAACCCCTCTGCCTTCACATCCTGAGGCTTTCTCGAGGTTCAGGTGGGATCTCTTTTTCATGTTTCTAGAAGTGCAGTGCTGAATATCCACTGGTTCCTCCAACCACTGTGCTGGAAATGTTTACCATCCCATTGAAACCATTCCTGCACTTGATGGGAGAGAGTAAATTTCTCGATGGTGTTCCCATTGTAACTGATACTTTGTGAGAAGTGGAAAAGATGAAAATAGATTGTCACATCCTGAGAGATCATTGTAATAGCCTAGTTTCTTCTCATCTTTTTTATTTACTTCAAATAGTTTTTTTTGTATTATACTTTACATCTAATACAAAGTTTTCCCTCATCTTCTGTAGAGTGAGGGGAAGAAATAGCTGAGTGGTCTCCACATTCAGACAACATAAACTCCCTCTTCGCTACATCCTCATGGTGGGCTCTCTTATCCTAGCAAAGAACTTCATGTTTGATGAGAGCATGAGAGACTGAATAAGCCAACAATGATCAGATCATGTATGTCCACATAATTCAGAGCCATTAAGTCTTGAAAGCCAAAAGAACCAATGCAGCCATAGGCTCAGATAGTACGGATTTGATAAGTGATCATCAGCCTTTTCATTTTTTGCCCTGATTTCCAACTCATCAAATCAGGATTATTGAGAGAAATCCAGATCTGGTCTTTGTACCAATCATATGGAATACTTGATTCAAGTTAGCTTGACTTCTGATTCTTTCTTTAGAAAAGGAAAAAAAATACCAAGTAAGGTTTTATTCAAGGTTATGCAGTAGAGGAGCAGACATCATCAATAAGAAAGACATGTTGAAATCTGTGAATACAAAAGTCAGGCAGACTTCTAACTTACAGTAAGCTAATGGCCAAAGCTAGGAAGACTTCAGAGTAGGTCAATGTCATTAGAACACCTGCCCTTATGGAAGGAAGGCTGTTGCTCATCTCAGACACTAAAAGACAGAACATCTACCTGAGTGGAAGGTTACATTTCAAGAGGTTGGCTCCCTTGTCCTAAAGAAAAACTTTTCTTTCTTTTATTTTTCATCACTTTTTTTTTGAGAAAGACTTTTCTGGTTTCATAAGATTTATATCTTGAAGAAGCAGAGAAAGAAGGTGCAACTTCTTTTTCTAAGTACTCTAATAAAAAGAAGGTCAAGGATCTAGTCTCGAAGAAGCATATCAAAAGTTTAGTCAAGCCAAAGGAAACTTTTGACTTTAAGCCTACCTCCGTGCCAATAACTTCCAATCACAGTAAGTCTGAAGCAATTTCCTTTCTTCTTACCAGAAATCCTTCTACCTCACCCCACCCAACTCCCATGCTTTTCAGTCTCAATTGAACATATGACTGGCTTGCAATGAATAGGTTCTTTATTTTCATTTTGTTTGTTTTTACTTATATTCACATTACAATAAAGAATCTCATGATACTTAGAGGTTACCAAATATCCCCTTGTCCAGGGACTATAGAAATTAAAAACAGAAATAACTGACGTCTAAGAATAATCTCATTTAAAATTCATAAAGCATGAATAATAAGTTAAAGCACATTTTTCTATTTATTTCAAATTGGACAACTGTTAATTAATCGATGTATGCACATATGCATTTGTTAATTTACTTATCTGTTTGCTTTCTTTCTTGAGTTCCCCATGCCTAGACTATGTTAGGCAGCCTAGAGAGGCTTCAAGTTTTAGATCCTGCTGCCTCACTCAGCCTCCTGAATACTAGGATTACAAGTGTGTTACCATTGCATCAGGTTACATCTTTGAATTTTGACCTATTTTTCCATTATGGCTCAAACACACACACATACACAAAGTTCCTATGAAAAGATAAGTAAATTATGTCATATTAAAAATCAATAAATGCAAAAAGGCAATTAGGTTAAGAAAATCAGAGTGTAGCAAGGGAGGAGAATGTAATTTTAAAAGGGAGGACAGAACAGATTTTAGTAAGCAGGTAAAATTTGAGCAAAATCATCAAGAACATGAGCCATGCAGCTATGTAGCAATGACAGGCCCACGTCTTGAGTGTGCATGTTATATTTTAGGACTAGCAAGCAGGCCAGCATGGAGTTGGAACAAGTCAATGTGGCTGGAATTGGTGAGACTGAGGAATAGGAGAAGGTGGGGTCAAAGTAAGAGTGCATACAACCATAGGATCTACAAAGGAAGTGGAAACACTGCCTTTTCCCCTGGTAGAAACAGAAAACCACTGGAGGACTTGGAGCAAAATAATTACTATCAAATTATTACATGTGGCAGAGAAGGGGGCTGCAGGAGTGACAGAGCCGTGGCCTCTCCCTGATGCTAGTGTGCCCTAGACCCCGAAGAAGTCCTCTAGACAAATCTTACTACTGCAGTTTGGTTTAGTGAACAAGCCGGAGTTAGGTCATCTTGTGATGATAGCCTTATCACACACAAGAAAGAAAATCCCTCACCCAGCTCCTCAACTGAGCCGGGGTCTAACCATTGTAAAGACGGGGGGATGGCAGTTGTAAGCAATGATCCAAATTTCTTCTCCTGTCTAATGTTTCTCTAATCTCAATAAATTTACAATTTTGTAAAAAAAATTAAGCTTTAAAGCTGCTGGCATTGGGTGTATCATTAAAAAAATCTGTCAAGGGAGAAGCCTTGAGAAAGAAAACATTTTGGGGTGGCTTATGTAGCATTATTTTCAAAAGATAATATAGATTCCTCTGGAAAGGAAGATCAGAATTCTGGGGTGCTGAGCTCATTATGGAATTCTCTGCACCACTGTTAACATAACAAAGTCAATCAATGCATTTTGGTCAATAACCCTCTGGACTATTAACTGGGAAACCGTGAGCTTCTAAATGAAGTATCTTGAGCTAGATAAGGTTCTCATTATACCTAGAGGAGAAATTTGCATGTTAGCACAGGAAACAGATTGGGTTTAAAAAAAAAAACCTCTTCACTCTCCTGGTAGACTTGATTATAAAGGAGATAATCATTGCCTCTTTTCTGTAGATTGCATTTAATAATTTTCCATTTTCCTCACAATTTCCCACTAAAAGACAGAGATAAAGGATTTTTTTTTTTTTGTTAAATCAGCTGAGGATTTTCCCTGTTTAAAATTGTGTTCGTTTTCTAAGATATACAAAGCACTGGGGATAAGGAGCTCTTACTTAAATTCAGTAATATCTCAAAGGTTATTGCTAAACTATAATTGTCAGAAAAGATAAGACTGCTTACTCTAAGGCTCAAGGCCAGGAATCAAAGACTGTGTAAAAATAGTCACAGAGTAGAGAACATATCCTTTCTAGCATGCCATCCTTCTCACAAGGAAAGACTTGCTAATCTGTTCACAGAGACAGGGGGAGAGAAGGCGGTGGAGGAAAGGAGACATGGCTGCTGCTCCCATAATCAGAGTCTAATTTTATTCCGTCATCCGTTTGATGGTTTAAGCAGAATAAAGTGACACTGATCTGGAAATGTGAGAATGAAGCAGAACAAGAGAGTGTTTGTAAGAGGAATAATTTCAGGCACCCATAAGGCTTCACATAAAACTCATTTGCACATAGACAAGTCTCTGTATGGATGGTGGGTGGGTAAATGCAATTCGTATTACCAGTGGATTTTTCTTTTTTTTTTTTTTTTCTCCCCGGAAGATTCTAAAACAGAACAGAGAAATCTGGACCAAAAAATGCTTTAAAATTAGAGAAATTTTGGAATAAAGTGAATTGCTAAATAACTAGGTGGTGATTCTGTGCTTTCCACAGATCACTAAAAGATATTCTCTGTCATTCCTGAAATATTTATTATTCATAAACAAAATTGCTCAAAGAATATTTGCTTATGTCAAAAGAAGCCATTGATCTTAATAAATAAATGAAAGCTTTCAATTAAATTTCACAGAAGAGAAAACATATATGAACTTTAATCTTTTAAGTAAAATTTTCCAGAAAAAGAGAGAAAAGAATAAAATTAAAACAAGAACAAAACTGATTAAGATATATGAGCGCCATCTGGTGTCAGAAATGAAAATAATCACGGCCTGTAGCTATCAAAGGGAACACCCCTGTTGTGGCCTCAAGGAAGTGCAGGAAGGTTATTTAATTAAGCAGTAATTCTGGAGGTGGGATTCACTTTATGGCCACTATTCAGATGTGACCTATTTGGATTAGATCTCAGTGAATGTAGGCAATCGAGGATGGCTGAAACAGTGTTTGCCATGTATAATCAAATATTTTGCACGAAAAGTGTGTGTTTCAACTCAAGAATTCTCATAAGTGCTACAGTTTTCCACTCTTCTGAAGTGAACCTTCCTTTGAACAGGAAGAACATTTATATACATTAGAAGCAATGCTTCTAAAAAAATGTTGCAGAAGCAGATGGGGAGCATATTTTTAAAAAAGAAACTTTGAGAATTATAATGCTAATGTGCTAAGATGAAATTAGCACTATTTTTTTTAAAGAGCTATCTGAGCAGTGGTAGTTAACTGCCTTGGAAATTTATGCATATCTCTAATAATAAAAGATCTTGAAAAATACACTGCACCTCATCCTGTTCAGCAACTGATTTCTAGTCTACTTACATGTTAAATTAATAACCCATCCCATTCCTGTGTATTCTTGAGATATTTTAGAAACATGGGTTTCTGATTATTACAAAGACCTGGAGACTCTTTCAACAAGATTACTTACTACCCAGGGACACACAGCACTCAAGAAATTTGTACCTTTACTTTCAGTGGTTTTGTTGTATTAATGATTCCTAAATAACATGATATGTATCTCTTTAAGTAAGCAATGTATCAACCATTATTTCAGAACAGCTCCTTCTATATAGCTAAGATGCAGCCCATGCTATATATAGCCTTAGAAATAGGGAAAAACAAATTATACTTCCCTTGTTATATAGAATGAGAAATTTACACAAGATGACCCGTCTCTTTAGTTATTAAAATTCTGGAATTTTATTAAAAGTTAGTGAACATTTAAATGGCATAAAGCTGGATATTTGCAAAGGTATATTTTAATATCCAACAGATACCTTAGTTTATTGCCTCAAAATAAAATGGTTTCACAGGCTTGCAGCTAGTTGTTGGCATCTAATTTTCAAGCAATGGTGAGAAATTTGTATGCTTCCCACCTGCATCCCCAAGCAATTATCCCTACCAGAAAGGACCTGCACAAAGACACACTAGGGGTGCCAGGCAAGCCTCACTTCCATGTGTCCCAGGAGAGAGCTGAGGGGATGACAGAAGGAAGGACTGGTGATGGGACCAGCTGGCTTAGCACCTGGCAGCTGGCTCTCACCGCACAGCTGCAGCCAGCCTGGCACAGTGAGCAGAAGCTGCAGAACAAGCAGGCATTCGCAAAGGGTTAAGTGAAGTGACTTCACTCATGTCACCTCATTCCTTTCAAAAGTTGCTTATGGGAAACTTGAATTTTGACGTAGCAAATTTTTCTCGGGGAATTTGGAAATAAGTATTAGATGCACCAAGCTAAATGCTCATTGTGGTCTATGAATTGCTCCCAAAAGAAAAATAATTTTTACACAGAATCAAAACCCACCCAAATCAAGAGAGTAGTAAACGCAAAACTATGAAAATTGTCTTCTTGAAGTACATGGATCTGTAAAATATATTTTTGATTTGAAACATGCATTTATCCACTAAAGACTCAATGTTCAATTTTTTTCTCTCTTTTTGTTTCTCTAGCCCTCAACATTCAGATCTCTGTACCCTAATACAAAGGATAAGTCACAATGGAGGCATGTTAAGACAACATCATTTTTGTACTGATATCATAATCATTTTCTTTCATATTTTTCAACTGTCCTCAAATTATGTGATTTTTGTCATATTTACAGCTATGTTTTTAAAAAGGTCGTCTAAATATTATTTGTAACACATAGGAGTACCATCTCTTAACTGATTATTTTTTACTTACTGGTAGTTTGCCATTGTATCTATATTTTCTTTAGTTGCTAATAATTCTATAATTCCCAATTTAGATGGTTTTAATAGGCAGAAATACCATAATAAATAATGAACTAGATGAATTTGTTGTATGCTATAAATGATCCTTTAATTTGTAAAAGGCAATAGTAACAAAATCCCCTGAAGAAAGTCTGTATAACATTTATGTTAAGGTTCATAAGATACTAAGACAGAACGGAAGGTATTTCTGCTTCTGATGCTCCCCTATAACAAGAATAACAACTGACAACTCACCAGTCATAGTAAACAGTTGTAGAGCTTTTATTTTCATTCATGAATTAGGAATGCTGGTGCTTCCATAGTCTACAATTTGAAACTCCCATAATCCAAAGTAGAGTAATATGGGATGCATAAAATATACTTTATGAAGAGTAACTCAGACATTAGCAATACATCTACGAAGTAAATGGCATTATGTCCACTGATGGATGAGGACCCTAAAGCTCACAGAGATAAAACACAAATAGTACACTGAAACAGTTGGTAACTGACATCCAGGATTTTAATCTACTTTGCTCTGCCCATTTCATACTTGGTTTCCAACATCACCTACACAGAGGATGAACTCGGTACTCTAGCCAAGGCATATGTTTCCAGAGAGATACGACACACAGACACCAGAGAATTTATTTATCAGGCTTGGAGCATTGAAGACACATATGCATGGCCATGGGAGATAATCTGAACTGTTGTATGAACATGTGTGGTGTGGTAATTGAGGAGAAGAAGGTGGGGGAGGAAAAAGGGGAGGAGGAAGAGGAGGAGAGAAAACAGGAGGAAGAGGAGATGATAGTGTAGTTCAGTTCTGCAAGCATCTAGTATGTATACCTGATACTACCAGACCTTCTGATACAGGTAAAAAAAAAAAACGGAATATACACCATATGCAGTACTGGGAAGGTTGAGGCAGAAAGATTGCAACTTTCAAACTAGCCTGGGATAATTAAGCGCTTCAAATTTCATCTATTTAGTCTAAACTATAGAAAGACTTCCACTCATAAAAGAAGAAAAGACAGACAGAAAGAGGGCTGGAGAGGTGGCTTAGAGGTTAAGGTGTTTGCCTGCTAAGCAGAAGGACCCGAGTTTGATTCCAGAAAGCCAGATGCACAACGTGGCGTATGTGTCTGGAGTTCTTTTGCTAGGGATTCCGTACTCATTCTCTCTCTCTCTCTCTCTCTCTCTCTCTCTCTCTCTCTCTC
>PVHP010052625.1:0-10823 GCA_004024765.1 Zapus hudsonius
ACATGAATCAAGTTTTTCATATACTTCATGACGGTGGATGAGGCTGTCCATTGTACTATTTCTTTCTTTGGATTCTCAGGCATGGTTTGGCAGTGTAAGAACTCTGTATCATTAACAAGTTCAATAAAAAATAAATACATGGAGCATGGCACTGGATAGTTTTTGTTTTAAGCCCTTAGCCTAAAACTGAAATAGTGAATGTCATGTACACTTGTTGGGGGAGGATGTTACTTCTGTCCATCAGGAATGTACTTTGAGAAATGTTAAAATGTTAAAAAGGTGTGGAGCAACTGGCTGTGAAATTGATGTTCTTTACCTGTGGAAAGGTATTAGAATTGTCTTTAATATACTTTGTAACTTTAAATATGGCAAGGATAGTTAATCTACCCTGTAAACCAGAAGGTATAAACATCTCAAAGGTGCAAATGTTATTTTGATTATAGTTGCTAAACTTCTAAATCAGGTAAGTGAAGTCGTTTTTGGCAGTTTATTTCTGATAATTTACCATTTGGTTATTCTTTGTACTTGTTTTTCCTCAACTGCCCTTTGTTTAAATTAGCTAAGTGGCTGGGGAGATAACTGTTTAACTCAACAGTTAAAGGGTTTGCTTGTAAATCCTGCTGCCCTGGGTTCAGTATCCTAGCACCCAAGTAAAAGCAGACACAGTGTTGGATTGCAGTGAAGAGGCCTTGGTGTGCCCATGCACAAACGCAAATGAGATACAGAAACCTGCTAGGATTCCTCTTCACCATTCCCTGCTCCCATTCCCAAGAACCTCAATGGGTTAAGCAAGTCCTCTACCACTGAGCTACATCACCAGCCAGCTTTAATTTGGAGACAGGGTCTTACTGTGTAGCCCAGGCAGGCCTTGAATTTGTAATCATATTTTGGCCTCTTGACTAGGATTATAGGCCTGGCCTGGAAATTTTTTTTGTGTGAGGGTCTCATGTAATGCAGACTGGCCTTGCTCTCCTGCCTCCTACCTCCACCAGCTGGGTGTAGTGGCTCATGTCTGGAATCCTAGTCCTCAGGCAGAAGCAGGAGGATTTGAAATTTGCAGACTAATGAGACCCTGTTAAACCCCCCCCCCCCCTGAATGGACCTAGTTTTGTCCTGGTGGTGATGCACACCTTCAATCCCAACACCAGGGAGGCAGAGGTAGTCTAAAGGTTTTGCACCTATCACGCTAACCACTTTCAACACAGTCTTATCTATAAACCATTTCCAAATCCACCAGGACTGGGCAGCCGCCATTGTTCCCTTGGTGCTGCCTCAGACAAGCTTTTGAGGCTCAACGGTCCATCTGGTATTTCATTCAGTGCTTCGTTCAAACTGAGCAAGCCAGTGAATGCATAGGCATTCATCGTTGGGGGGGGGGTGTCTTTGATTCCTGTGTTGATTTCTGTGTATCATTTTCTGGTGGATGGTGAACCCTGGTAGCCACCAGCAGCCTTCTGCTTTGTCCCTGACATCCTGCAGTAGGCCACCATGGGTAGGCTGTTTATTCCAGTCAGCTGGACCTGTGGCCTCCAGCGTTTCTTCCCACCATTATCACTCAAGGGTAAGGCAAATCCCTCAGTGCTAGTGTAGTAGCTTTTTTGCAGCCTGCAGTTTTGACTATCTTAGTTTCTAAGATAGCTTTATCAAAGGCATGCACTCTGCTCCTGACGGATGTAGCACCTAACTACATACCTGGACATATAGTAGTAGTGAGCTCAGGTGCTGTCAGTTTGATCCATTCTAAAAGCCGCTACCTGTATCTGATCCTCATTGGAGCTTATAAAATTATTGCATTATATGGAATTACTCTGAAAAGAGGTTGGTTTCTCACCCATTGAGCGAGTGTGAGATGAAGCTCATACTAATATGGCAAGTTTAAAGGCTTGAGTCTTAGCTCTCAAGTGGCCCAGGCTGCCCTGTGTAGCTGATGACCAGGAAGCCCCCATCTTCCTGCCTTCACTTCTCAAGTGCTGGAATTACAGGCATTTGCCAGCTACTGTGCTGGGCTTTCTTTGAAGTTTCTACTGCTTGTGAAATTTTTAACATTCTTTTAAAATGAATCCATCTACATTAAAACAGGTATACTTAAGTATCCACAACGGATCTTAGGGCCCCCCCTTCCATAAACTCACCCCATATTTTGAAGCAACAACTCTCATTGCAAGTCCCAGATGAACAAGTATCATGGCCCTGCCACAGGATTCAGAGGCCTAATTTTGAATCGCCTTTTCACATCTGCTTCCTGTTTTCAAGGTAAGGTCTGCCTTCAACCCACGCTGACCTGGAATTCACTATATAGTCTCAGAGTGGCCTCGAACTCTACCTCTGCCTCCCCAGTGCTGGAAGCACCACCACGCCTGTATTTCTAGAGGAAGTTTGCCAGTCATGGATGTACCTGTGTGCTGAGGGCCTGCTGGCAAGGTGTGTGTGTGAATTGGGTCTGTATGAGAAGGCAGAGCTCTGCACTCGGTGTCCTTGTCCAGGTTCAGAACTGTGCACTGCAATACTGCGTTCGCTGCAATGCTAATTACTGTGTCTCAATTCTGAAGGATGGAACTCAAAGATCTAGGAACTGGCACTATCTGGTAAAGCCCTTTTCTTGCGAAGTGGTTATAGGCTCTTGATTGCAAAGCCTGAAACCTTAATTCCTTTTCCCATACTATCACATCCAGGGTTGTTAGGTGACAGAGAATGGACACGCCAAGGGCCTCTTGCCTTTGCAAACGAACTCCAGTTGCAAGTGCCTCTTTGTGCATCTGGCTTTACGTGGGTGTTGGGGGAATCAAACCCAGGCTAATTAAGCAAGAGGTTTGAAGCACTGTCATCCAGCCCCAAAATGTTAATTTTGAGAGGACAAATTCAGTCTATAACAAATGTTAAATCTGAGTATGGCTGAGCAAGAATTGTAAGAATTCTCACTTCATTCAAAGCTCTAAGATGGTTTTGTAATTGGTTTCCTGCTGAAGCTCAAGGGTTACCTTGCAGGCTAAGGAATAATGATGTTACTGTTGGAGGCTGGAGAGGGCTCACTCACTAAAGGCACTTGCAAAGCCTGATGGCCTGGGTTCAAATCCCCAGCACCCACATAAAGCCAGACATACAAAGTAGTGCATGAGTCTGGAGTTCATTTGCAATGGCCAGAGGCCCTGGTTTGCACATACTCTTCTTCCGCTTGCCCCCCCCCCCTGCTTGCATGTATTTTTGTTTTTTCAAGGTAGGGTCTCACTTTAGCCCAGGCTAACCTGGAATTCACTATGTAGTCTCAGGGTGGTCTTGAGTTCACTGTGATCCTTCTACCTCTGCCTCAGAGTGCTGGAATCCCACTGCTTTGGCATGCACCACTACACCCAGCCCTTGTAACTGGGATATAATCAAGACAAGTTTCAATTTTTTTAAATTTGAAAGATGAGAGAATGGGTGTGCCAGGGCCTCCAGCCACTACAAACTCCAGACACACGCGCCACTTTGTTCATCTGGCTTTACGTGGGTACTGGGGAGTCAAACTCTGGTCCTTCTGCTTTACAGGCAAGCACCTTCACTGCCGAGCCATCTCCAGCCCAAGCTTCAGTTTTTCAATGAGAAGACTACCTATGCTGGGTATTGCTTACACATAGACCTTGGTGGCATTTAGACACTTGAAGGCTAAATGCCACAGCCTGAGCTGAAGTGGTTCCTAGAACGTGTAAGCAGATGGGCTAGAGAAATGGATCAGCCATTAAACTTGCCTGCAGAGCTAACGACCATAGTTTGGTTCCCTGGTGCCCACAAAAGGCAGATGTATGGGGCACACATGCATCTGGAATCCATTTATGACAGCTGAAGGCCCTGGAGCACCATTCACTCTCTGCTTGCAAATACATAAAAGAAAAAAGCGTGAGCAGAGCTGGAGTCAGAGGGAAACTAGATCTGAAGGTGTCACATTACCATCTACCTATCTGGGACATGAACTGGGGAGAGTGTGATCCTATCTCAAAATGTGCTAAAATTCGGGGAAGCTTACCAAATGGGGGGGGGGTGAGTAGTTTACATGATATTTGCCTCGGTGGAATCTGTATTTCCCTTCACTGTGAACTAGATCAAAACTTGAGGGGCAGGGTCGCTCTTCCATATTGAGGAAAACCTGATAGACGTATGAGGCTGTGTTCACACTAAGATTCTATGCTTCCCTGAGCTGGCCTTTCAAAGACGCGTTAGAAAGTAAATAGTTTAAAACAAAATTATAGCCCTAGCATTCCGGTCTAGCCTTTAGGCAAATTAGTTTCCATAGTGAAACTATGGAAATTAGGGTTAGCACAATAAAGGCAATGATATTTAGTTCTTCCAATACATTCTTAAGCTTGGTAAAACAAAATTCTGTCCATAAATACCTTAAGTGTACTTAGTGTCTTGATTTTTTAAAAGATATTTTTATTTGCAAGGAGAGAGAGTGCACCAGGGCCACCAGCTGCTGCAAATGAACTCAACACATGTGCCATCCAGATGCATGCGTGGGGACTAGGGAATTGAACCCAGGTCGTTAGGCTCTTCAGGCAAGCACCTTGACCGCTGAGCCATCCCAGCATCTCCATTTTTAAGCTATCATTTACAAACATTTGTTGCTGACAAAGATCTAACAACGCATTTTAATACTAGTTTAAGTCACTATTTTATAGTCTCACTCAAGCCCAGACTGACCCAGAACTTACTCTGTAGCCCAGACAGATGTGGATCTCATGACAGTCCTCCTACCTCAGCCTACAGAGTGCTGGGATTAAATGCATGAGCCACCACACCTGGCTTTATTTTTATTTATTTATCTATCACATATTCTAGGTTTTGGAATCCACACTTGGGAGACATCACAGTGGTCTGTACATACATTTACATATATACACATTTAATTTAAAGCTGAGCTCATTAAACCTGTGCTCAAGCTCCTGTTTAAAAAAAAGGTAAAATGGTAAGATAAAAATCAGGGAAACCACTGAAGCAAAGTCCATCTCTTACTAAAATTCCCAAGTTACAGCCTCAGATATTTACAAGAAAAATAAACAGAAAACCCCTTACATTCTCAAGCTGGCTGAGGACTGATATTTTGTTGACATTTAAGATACTTTTTATTAAGAAACATTTAATAGTTCAGTGATTAAAATTTTAGGTGTTAAAAACTTTAAAAAGTGAGATCATCATTACATTTTGAAGTACAAATTTTCAGGTACTTAATTTTTTTTTTTTTTTTTTTTTTTTGGTGCGTGTATCTGTGGTGCTGGGGACTGAATCCCGGGCCTTGCACAGTCTAGGCAAGCACTGTACCCTGAGTTAGAGCCCCAACTCTTACCCCACACACACATTTGTTTGGTAACTAAAGAGCAGATAGGATCAGTGTACTCTAGATCTTTTGAATTTATTCGTCTCTGTGGGCATTTTCCTCTTCTGTCCAGGTTCCTGATTCTTAAGTAGAGAGGCAGCTCCTGGTAGACAATAATTCTCCAGGCAAGGAGGGAATTCCTACAAAGGGAAAAGTAAACAATTTTATGTTTCAGATTTTCCAATTTGATTTTTACAAGAAAGAAAATACATATTCCTAGATTCTTTCAAGACATGTCGATTAGGGCACATCACACTTAGTGAAGAGGAGGCCCTATGGGTCAAAATCTCATCTTAGGAAAGTGAGTATACAGTTCCTTAGTTTTAATGGTTTGTGTGAGGTCTATCATTCCATAAGCTTGAGCTGTGTACACTTAACATCCACACAAGAGTAAGAGTGTTTACCCCATTTTACAGACACAATTTAATTTTCTTTTAATTTGCAAATAGAATGAGAAAGTGACTGAGAATGGGTGACCAGAGAGCTTAGTGCTGCCACTTTGTGCATCTGGCTTTATAAGGGTACTGGGGAATCAAACCCAGGCCATCCAGGCCACCAGGCTTTGCAAGCAAGCCAAAATTTTTGCCTGACTCCAAATTCTTGCAAGTTTTTGGCCTTTATAACACTTTTAAATATTTATTTGCAAGCAGAGAAAGAGAGGGGGGAGGGAGAAAGAGAGAGAGAAAAGAGAGATAGAATGGGTGGGTGCAAACGAACTCCAGATGCATGTGCCACTTTATGCATCTGGCTTTACATGGGTACTGGGGAATTGAACCTGGGTCATTAGGCTTTGCAGGCAAGCATCTTAACCGCTGAGCCATCTCTCCAGCTCCCAATTAACTGTTGGTTCAGTCATTCCACAAGTAGCAATCATAAATTCTGTCTAAAATATATTAAAAGCAACTATCATAGGACACTGGAGAAAAAATGGATACTAGAGAGGAGTTGCTATTTGGAAAAATAGTATGGGACAAACTTTTCTTTTCCATTTTTAAAAAAATGGCTTTTAGTCTGCCCAGTCTATATCAGCTGGCTAAAATAATACAAAATGTCTGAACAAGCTTACAGGGGGGCAACTACATAGAATCCCTAGAAAACAAGGTGGGAGTCCAGACATGAGCGCAAGGAGCGTTGCTCAAAGCTCCACTTGACCTTGGGCCTATGGATGCACTGTGGAGACTCGAGCTAAGGGAACCTGAACTAAGACTAAGTCAACTTCTAAACAATCAAATGGTGCTTTCTCCGTAGAGGAGACTAATAGGATCCAAGGTGGACATAGCCCAAACCACACACACCACATGGAGAATGTAACCCAGCTTCATGACCAGAATCACTCCCCAAAGAAAGGAAGACAGGTCACACCACAACCCCAGCACCTGAGGCCAATACAATATAGACAGTTGTCACAAGAATGCTTTTGAAACGCATAAAGATAAGGGAAAGATGGATAGGTATATAATAAAGCAAATATATTAAAATTAACTATATAAGTAAATCTCAGCTTTAGATCTAAGAGGCACATATACTGTTTAAAACTCATTCAACCTTTTCTCACAATGAAATATTTTTAAAAAACATGTTGGGAATATGGCTCCGCAGTCAATAGCGCCTGTTTGCAAAGCCTGCCAGCCAGGTGTTAACCATACCTGGAATGACGAAGACCTCCTGGAGAAAATGAGATCTAGAGGATCTCTCCATATCCTTCCTAACCTTGGTCTTTTCTCCATCAATAAATCTGTAACTCCATGTTTCAATAACTTGAACTTGTACTGAGGTGTTCAAGGACAGTGATTACTTGCAATTAATTCCTAGTCAGTACGTGCACTTGACAACAAAGAATATACATTTGTAGTTGAGGCCATCTTCCCATTAAACCATGAACAAACCCGGAACACAGGGCATGCGAAGTCTACTATTCTACTCTTTCTGTACCATTCCATTGAAGTCCTTTACAGAGACTTAGGACCATGCAATTCCCTCCCACTCCCAATGGCCTTCCAAGTACTCTGGTGTCCGGACTTTCTTCTCACATTCAAAATACAACATAGGCTGATTCTAAACATAAGTATATTGGCCCTCCAGACGGCAGACACTTAATTTACCACCGTGTCTAACAAAGGTATTTGTTCAATGTCAACAAAATAGAACTGAAAACAAAAGGGGGCTGGATTGTTCAGTGGTTAAGGTGCTTGCTCAAAGCCTAACGACCTAGGTTCAATTCCCCAGTGCCCACATAAAGCCAAATGTCCAAAGTGAAGCATGTAGCTGGAGTTCATCTGCAGTGGCTGGAGGCCCTGGTGTGCCCACTCTCTGTATGTCTGTCTTCTTTTTGTCTCTCCCTACTTACAAATAAATAAAAAACAAAACTAAAAAAGGCCCTTGAATAAGTGATTCCCTATGCACTCCAAGAACCAACTTCTGCTTTCTTTATACCTCAATATTTTAAAGGGGAACATCAAAAGTTTTTTAGGGCTGGAGGGATGGCTCAGCGGTTAAGGCACTTGCCTCCAGTGCCTAAGGCCCTGGGTTCAATTCCCCAGGACCCACATAAGCCAGACCCACAAGGTGGTGGCCCTGGTGCATGTTCTCTCTCTCTCTCTCTCTCTCTCTCTCTCTCTCTCTCTCTCTCTCTCTCTGTTCTCTTTGCTTGAAAATGAATAAATAAAAGTTTTTTAAATTTATATTTTTTAATTATATTTTTAAAGCTTATATTTAATTTCCATGCTAAATATTTAAGTGTCTATTATGAAAAGTGGAATTTAAACCAAAAGATGTTGAATGGAGAATAGGGCAGTATTACTGACAAGGCAGGGGTTTTGATATGCAGTTTTTTGTTTTTACAAATATAAGCACATCTCTGGTAACAAGTGAGGACAGCATGTCACAAACCTGCATAAGATAATCAGCAATGTATTCTGTTTTCAAGCAGTACACGTTGTGGGCAGCAGCCTCTGCGATGAAAGCTCCCGCATCATTTGGTTTCAGTTTACTAAAGTCACAAAAGATGTGCGTGGCCTCTTTAAACAGAGGGACAGAATGACCAGGAAACACCTAGAGAGGAAATGAGAAGTTATCAAAGCAGCTTGCCTCTGTGACACTGATTTTAAGGATTGGGATTTCAGAAGCAGAGCAAAAGGGCTGGGACATTAATTCAGTGCAAGAGTGCTTGCCTAGCAAGTGCAAGACCCTAGGTTGGGTCCTCGGCCCTGAAAAATGACCACAGAAACCTTGTTAGATAATAACTCATGGGAAAAACGGTAGTATATTGATTCAGTACAAACCTTTGCTCCTCCTGCCTGAAGAAGGCGCTTGAACCCAGCTTCCCGGGGCCGATCAACACGCAAAATAACTTTCCAACCACTAAATGCTCCCTATAAAAAAGAAAGAAAAAAAAAAAAACCAGTGTTGAAATAATTTGTAAAACAAATGGTACTATTTTTTTTTTTTTTGCCTTTTCCAGGTAGGGTCTCCGTCTAGCCCAGGCTGAGCTGGAACTCACTATGTAGTCTCAGGTTGGCCTAAAACTCATAGAGATCCTCCTACCTCTGCCTCCCAAGTGTTGGTATCAAAGGCATGCACCACCATGCCCAGCCCCATAAGTATTAAATAACCGGCAATGGATGAATAATCAGTATAATCAGTAGATTCTGTTCAATGCCAGTAAATTTTTTTTAAAGATAGGGTCTCATGTAGCTCAGGCTTTATATTAATTTAACTATTAAATCACAAGTACTAATGATAATGTCTGATAACTACTATAATTTTACGATGGTGAAAAACAGCATTTCAGAGCACTTGCAATAACTTTTTTTTTCCCCCAAGGTAGGGTCTCACTCTAGCTCAGGCTGACCTGGAATTCACTATGTAGTCTCAGGGTGGCCTCAAACTCACGGTGATCCTCCTACCTCTGCCTCCCGAGTGCTGGGATTAAAGCCGTGCACCACCACACCCGGCACCTGCAATAACTTTTTGATTTCCATGATTCTGGGGTCAATTTAAGGACTTGTGCCTGCTATGCAGCGTTCTGCCTCTCGGCCATATCCTCAGCGGACACTTGCAATAAAATGCAAAATAGAGTCAAAGATCACAATGTAAGACCTGAAATTTTCAAACTGCTAGAGGAGAGCATAGGAAAACACTTCAAAATATAGACAAGAGCAGGGACTTTCTTAAAAAAACTCTAGACACTCAAGAGGTGAACAATAGGGCTGCAGAAATATGAGGACGAGCTCCACCCAGCAAACAATGCCACCAGCCAGAGTCAAGAGACAGCCTGTAGGACGGGGAGGAGAAACAAGGGATTGATATCTGGAATCTATAAAGAACTCCAAAAAATTTAACATCCCACAAATTCTGTATGCAAAACCCACTCCCACTCCAAACTAAAGTCATCCAAGGCAGCTGTGGGGGTTCATACCTGTAATCCCAGCACCTGGGAGGTAAAGGATAAAAATTAAGAGTTTAAGGTATTCTCAACTACCCTGGGAACTGGAGGCCAGCCTAGGCTACAAGCGATACTTGTCTCAAACAACTAAGTAACAAACAAGCAAAAAACCACTAAGTCATCAAGTCAACAAGTGAACAGTTTTCAAGAGAAGAATACAAATGGCCACTGGTATGAGGGGCCATGAACAGAATGGGAGGAAGCCTAACCTCAAGAATAATTGCTCAGCTGGGCATGGTGGCGCATGCCTTTAATCCCAGCACTCGGGAGGCAGAGGTAGGAGGATCACCATGAGTTCAAGGCCACCCTGAGACTACATAGTGAATTCCAGGTTAGCCGGGACTACAGGGAAACCCTACCTTGAAAAACCAAAAAAAAAAAAGTTCATCTGAACAATAGTGGCACTAAACTGAGGAGGGTAATCAAAGGCTTACTGATTGACTAAGAGATCCACTTAGTGACAAGGAACCTTAACTGGAACTGGGATCCATAGCACAATCCTATGGGGACCAAGATCTTGGGCTCCTAGGGGAAATTCCATCTACCAGAGAGCTACAGAGAGGCTACAGCCATTAGGAGCTAGCCAAAATAGCAATGTTTGTCTCATTTAACCTATATTGATCTCACTCTCTGAGGGAGATTCTGTTTGTATTTTTTCAGAAGGCATTGAGAGAGCCTAGACAACTCAATTCCACCAACAAGACATTGGATGATGGCTGACATCATGGCAGAAGAAAAACCACACCTAGCCTTCATACAAGGCCCAAATGAAACCTACAAGAAAGTGATGCGACAAACAGGAGACCAATCACCATAGCAAGTCTGATAACTCATGAAAGGTTAGAGACAGACACCAATGATACCCAACACAACCCAGGGCAAAGATCCAGAGATACTTAAGATCTCAACAACAAAGCCGACTCAAAACTCACCCACTGACTCAGGAAACTGAGCAGAAGAGGGGGCGGAAAGAATGTGTGGGGGAGAATATCCAGACACATGCCCCCCCCCCCCCCAGCAACAACACACAAG
>PVHP010052626.1:0-11031 GCA_004024765.1 Zapus hudsonius
AGCTCAAGATCACAACATCGGCAAAAGACAGTAAATGTTGACTGTTGTGATAAAAATGTTGGCTCCTTCCCTCACTGAGCTGTTGACCAAAGTAACCCATGAGGTCCCAAACACAAGACAGGATTCTGTCAAAACTCTCGAATGCCCACCCCAAGCCTGAGGTAGGATCCTGTTGCTGAAGAAACCACAGAAAGCCATCTATCAGCACCGAGAGACCCTGCGAGGTCCAGAATGGTAACCCAGATGGTAGTCAGTGTAGTGCTGGAAGGCACTGCATAATCCACTCAGTGACAAGGAGCCCTTGACTGGAATTGGGGACTCAGGGCAAAATACATTGGGAACCAAAATCTTGGGCCCCAAAGGGAAATCCACTTTACAAGTGAATTACAAAGAGACTACTAACAATAGAATCTAGCCAATTCAGAAATGTGTATCTCAGTTAACCTATACTGATATCACTTTCAGATGGAGATTCTGTTTGTATTTTTCAGAAGGCAGCGAGAGAGCTGTGGTCTTTCCAACCCAACCAATGAGCTGCAGACCCCATGGACTGATCCAGTTTCCCTATGGAGGAGAATATCCAGCTAATTGGGGACAGGAAGGAGAGAAATTGGGGAATTGGGGACACCAACACATTATTCGCTCATTCAGTGTATCTAATTATGAATAATAAAGATATAATTTAAAAAATGTTTTGGTTCCTCCTTGATGATGTTGAGACCTGGAGCTAGATTTGGAGAGATCCCTGCTGCACTCACCACCTGTTGCACTAGGAAGCCACGGATGTGAGCTCTGGCTGATTAGCCCCTGGCTTTAGGAAAGCCTTTCACTTTTCTTGGGAAGTAAATGCAAATAGTTATACTTTATGACAGTGAACTAAAGCAGATAATTTAATGACCCTTCCAACAGAGATATTCCTAAAGAGATGCCCTGGGGAGCAGGAATCATTATGGTTACAGGAGAAACAATTCAATTAGTAAACTACACTTTAGGTGAATAAGATAATATTCAGAACATTGTGAAAATGGCTACTGAGCAAAATAGAAAAGAGAACACTATTTAAAATCACCAAGTAGCCGGGGCGTGGTGGTGTAAGCCTTTAATCCCAGCACTTGGGAGGCAGAGGTAGGAGGATCACCATGAGTTCAAGGCCACCCTGAGACTACATAGTGAATTCCAGGTCAGCCTGGGCTAGAGTGAGACCCTACCTTGAAAAACCAAAAAATAAAATAAAATAACCAAGTAAACGAAAAAGGTAGTCTTTAATCATGAATATATGTTTTGGGGAAAATGCATATTTGATGGGGGAGAATGATACAAAATTGAGCAGACTTATACTTCTAATTGAGACAGTGTAATAACATGGCCCAATAAAAACATGTGTGTGAGAAAATTATCAGAACAGACAGCATCCCCCCAAAAATGTATGAGTAACTACTTACCAATCATAGTTTTCTCTCTAAACAAGTATTGTACTGTACATAGACAACTTTATCCTCATATCCAGTGAAGCAAACAAGCACATCTCAGACTTGAGAGTCTTTTCCCTTTCAAAATACATTTGCAGACTGCAGTGATCTGAAATGCCTCTTCCGCCACTAACACCTGAGCATCCCTGAAGTTGGTCCTCACCTCAACACAATGCCAGATAGGACCAGCAATGTGCCATCGTTGGTGATAAAGCAATTATACAGATAACTCCAAATACATTAGTATCATTTGTGAACATTACCATTGACAAAAAGTACAAAATTTAAAGGTTCTTAAACAGAACATATCTGTGTGCCTCAGGGATCTGGAGTCCTAATTTTAAAAAAATATCTCACTGAGCTAGGCCAGCAAAGAACTATTCTCAGAATATTTTATTACATCCATAAGTGACACTCTTGTGGCCTAGCCAAAGCTGAAATGTGAATAGAATACTTAAAATAGGTTTTGTGGGAATGGTTATGGCTGCTGATGGTATTTGAGATGATGATTTATTATAAATGCTGATTTACTATGGGAATATGGAATCATCTACTACTCTCATTTGTCTCTACCACTTGTAAAAACATTTCACAAAGATATTAATACCTCCATTTGGGGCCTGCACATTCCAGACCAAAACAAACACAAAACTATTGGCAGATATTAGTTTGCAGATCACCAAAAATAGTGTTCAGTGGAGCAGGACTCTTAAAGGGAATTTCCCAAGGAGAGTATAATGTAAAATGAAACTGAAATCCATCTTGATTTCTTCATTTGTGAACAAGCTTAGTCAATCTGGGTGGTTGTTCATCCCCTAGTCTAGAATTCCTCTTTTTTTATTTGAATTAATTTTTTCTGCATTTGAAAAGAAATAAATCCGAAGAAAATGACATATGAGAACTGGGGTTTCCACTTACCAGTGATGTTACAAGTGAATTTGCAAACATAGACCATGAACTTGTCCTTCTGAACTATTTGGTTATTCTCTACAAGTAATATTAGAAAGTGCTGAAATATTAAAGTGCACATGATTCAATTTAATAACAGAAGTCTTACTCAGAACCCTAAAAGAAGAATCAAGGAATTGTGCCAAGACATCACATCACAAAACAGGCCTCATTTAGGTCTGCTCCTTCCCTTTAGCTACTAGATCAGCAAATATCAGGACTAGACAGAAAACTATAAAATGCTCATTTTGTTCATGTGTGCATAGTATGTTCTGTGTCCTGGGTGTGTGTGGAGTGGTGTGTGGACCTGTGTGTGCAGATGCCTTCACCCCATGCACATGAATGCAGAGACCAGAGGAGAATGTCAGGTGTCTTCTGCTGCTCATCCATGTGATTTCTTGAAATGGAGTCTCTCACCGAACCCAGAGCTGCCCAATGAACCCCAGCAATTCCTCTGGTCTCCACTCCCCACAGGACCAGGGTTACAGCATGTGTGACCATGTCTACCTGTTTCCATGGGTCCTGGGGAATGGAACTCAAATTGAATCAGGTCTTCTCAGACCCTCATGCTTGCATGAAAGTGCTCCTACACTGTTGGTGAGAATGTAATTAATACGGCCACTGTAGAAAACAGTATGGAGACGCCTCAAAAATAGCCAAGAAGAATAAAATCTCTATTTCAATGACATGTCGGCACTAATTTGTGTATTGCAGCACTATTCAGAATAGTAACAATGTGGAATCAGAAGTGTCATCACCTAATGGGTGGATAAAGAAAATACAGTGTAAATAGACAACCTCCAGCCTTTGACTGCCCTGCAATGATATTTCTACTCTATAGTGGCACAAAAGTGATACACATTCAGAAGTAATCTTAAACTTCGGTCTTTTCCCAAACTACCAATTCTTAGGATAATATTCTCTTGTGATGCTAGGTAGTCATAGAAAACCACATTTCCCAGTTAACCACATGGCCACCCGGTGAACAATCATTACTCTATGGAGCGCAGTAGAACAAATGATTGAATTTACTTTTGTCTGATGACATTTTCAATATATAATGAATTTATCAAGATGTAACCTCACCAACACATGAGTTGTTCACACCAAAAAGTTCATAATTAATGGGAAAAAAAAGACGTAACACCACTGTAAGTTAAGGGACATCTATATAAGTAATGAAGTACTACTGGGAGTTGTTCATTGTTTTTAATAAGGCCACTTCTGAGAAAGGCACTGGGGAAATTTCCTCTTAACATTAGGAGTCTCTAACCATGATTACTGATTTAGGGTCCCTCAGGAGAAGCTTAAAAATGGACCTTTGATTTTTAATTCTTTTAGCTTTAACTCCAAATCATCATCTCACAGACCAGTATCCAAAACCAGTAAGTATATGATGAACTGTACAGCTTTGATCCTCCATACTAGTATTGAGCAATTTGGCCTCATATCGGAAGATAGGAATGTTTTGCTGTTGCTCTAACATTCACCACTTCCAGCCTCATCTTGACTTCCAACTTATACAAAACTAAACTGGCTAATTAAAAATAATACTTTCTTTCTTAAGCAACATCCCATTATTCTCACATACTTTTCTGTAGTACACATCTATAAATACATACTAATAAAACATTAGCATACATACCTATATATGTATATAAGAGAATACCCTGAAGGTTTTTATCTGTAGATAGCGATATTGATCTGTTTTCTATCACTTAACTAAATTGGGTGCGTTGATGAAGAAAAGAGGTTTGTTTAGTTCATAGTTCCAGGGGGTCAAATGATGTTTGCTCAGCTATGGCAAGGACCTGATGGTATTGAAACATGTGAGGAGCAACAGTCAGAAAGCCAGAGAGTAGGGGAAGCAGCAGGCTTGTCTGTTTAATAACAACCTTTCCTCAAAAAATTACTAAGAAGTCCCACAAGACCTACCTGAATTTCTTCTAAGAGCAGGGTTTTCAGTGACCTAAGTACCTCCCAATAAGCTCCAACCTCTTAAAAGTCCTATACCTGTCACATCATTACAGTGAGACCTAAGCAAGGATGGCTGCCAATGGAGTAAGTCAAGTGAGGTGGCTCAGTCATAATCTCATAGCAACGGCTGAGGAGTTAGAAACACAAATAAAACTAATGCTTATAATGTCCTTCTCATCTGTATTCACCTCCCACATCTACCCTGCCTATAAACCCAGAGTTCTGTACTTGACCAAGCTATCATTCACAGTGAATACATTGTCAAATGTGTAAGTAGCACACCCACAATTTGTTTTTAGAAAAATTACTGATAAATGTTTTATAGCAAGGAAAGAAATAAATCTAAATAAAATGTAGACTTCAAAAAATGATGAGAAAAAAAACAGGTAATTTTATAGTATCACACCAGCTGGCAAGAAAATTTGCTAATGATTGTAGAGCAGATGGAAGCTTTGAATTAAACTTCAAAATATTTATGAAGTCACAGGTTTCTGTTGCTTGTTTAATTGCCATTCCTCAATGCACTTGCTTGTTTTGAGGACCTGTCACATAGCTGTTTGAATTAGACCATAATTTGGCCAACTATAATTCAGTGATTACAACATTAGAATTTTAAGGATATTTAAATATGTATTAATTCATGGATTTAATTTTAAAAGTACTTATATCATGCCAAGTAGCCTTCATTTAAATTTTGCTAACTCAAAAGAGACAGAAATATATCTGATATCAAATGGTATAATCAATCAGTATTTAGAAAAGCAGCAAACTTAAAAAACAATAAATCTAAAGTAAATAATTTCAAAATAAAAAGTCTAACATTTTATATACTAGATGGTAAACATCATATAGCAGCATAATTAAAAAGACTTCAACCAAACAAAAGAGCAAAATTGAAAAATATTTATAATGGAAATGAAAATGGGCATGCCTTTTATAAATTGGCATATTTCATTTTTCCCACCAGAAAAGGCTTTTTGTGTACACAAACTTTTTGTCTTATTCTCTGTCATGATTTGATCCAGGTGTCCCCCACAAACAAATGAATGTGTTCTCAATGATCGATCCTCAGCTGATGGCAGTTTGGAAATTACAACCTCGCTAGAGCTGTGTTGTTGGGGGCAGGCATTTTAGGTTATAAACCAGCTTCCCCTTGCCAGTATTTGGCACACCTTCCTGCTGCTGTTTCCAGTCTACCAAGTATTCAAAGGTTAAAATGAAGGTGGTTGTTGGAAGTCACGCCCAATACCAAAAGCTGCATTCAAAAGGATGAACAACAAAGAACTACTCTTCCCCTTTCTTTGCAAATATATATATATCCTTTTTTCTTTTTTTCTTTTTTTAAACATTTTATTGGCTTAACATATATTAACACAACAATATGCTCCATATCATAGGTTCTTAGATAAAGCCATTGAATCCATAATGACATTCCCTCTTATGCATTATTCTCCATCCCCATGACTCTTACATTCTTTCCACCCCCTCTTCTGCAAATTTCCATGAGTCATAGTGGGTGACTTTATATTTTGCATAGTTATTAGGTTTTTAGGAGTTTATAGATTTGTATTTTGGACAATTTTGGGCTCCCTTGGTGCCTCTTTCTTTGTCCTTCTCCAGGATATCTGCCTTCCTGTGGGAGTAGGTCCTTTGCTCGCCATCTCACTTCCTTAGAGGTTTCATTAGAGATCTAAATGGTGAGTTTGAGGTGAATGGTATCCTGCTTGGGTGTCCCCCATCAAGTCATGTCCCTTTGGTGGAGTTCGGTTATCCCATTACATTGCTTTCTGAAAAATACAGAGTCTCCAGCGGAGAGTGAGATCATTATTGGTCAATTGAGACAAATATTGCTAGGTTGGTGAGCTCTTGGCGGGTATAGCCTTTCTGAGGACCTATGGTTAGTGAGGACTTGCCCACATAGATGGGGTTCTTGGTCCCAATTCAGGGTTGCCTTGGGTCCCCTTACCAGTCAGGGGCTCCCTGCCTCTGATCGGATCTCAAAGCCAATTAGCCAGCTGTTGATTGCCCACCTAGGTTGGGCGGCACTATTGCACAGATGGGCACTTCTTGACTTGCTTGTCTGTGCCATACAGCAGTGTGTTCTGCACTCTCAGTCCATCGGTTGGTGTAACTTGAAGATGCCTTCTGCTTTCTCAGGATATCGTTGGTCTGGTTCCCCTGGCAGCTCCTGCAACACCTTCCGGCATTACCCAGGCTGCCCATCTGGGAGCTGATTTCATTTCAGGATTCAGCAAGGTCTCTCATTTTTGTGTGATATCAGTCTATAGAATCTTCAGCAATAAGGTCTTATCTTTTGCCTAAGGTGAGTATTCAAGGGCTGTGACAAAAGTTTGTCTTTTTTTAGGGACCATGTGGGTCATTCTGATCAACAGCTCATTGTGGGAGGTAACTACTTACTGGGTCGGGGAGCCAAAGATCAGCATCCTTTGCATATTATCTGGCATGAAAAGATGTATGAAACACATTATAAACTGAAATTAGAAATTAGCACTTATCTAACTATCTTATTTTTGGTAAATGTGTAGAAGTCAAAATGTCTGAAAGTCTAAGATGAGTTTGTCCCCATCTCCAGCCCTTAAAGTTGTGTTGTATTGAGACAGAGATTTGACTACTGTACACTTGGGGGGGGTTCAATTAAAATATAGGCAAAAAAGGCAAATTAGAAAAAGTCACTAGCAATGGAATAATTTGTATAGGAAATATGCTGTGACCATCTAGATCCTTTTTGGTGACTAAGACACAGCTAAAGTTAGGATGCCACTTGTGCAGATCATCTTTTATTGAATAAGACAGTGCCATTAATCACTTATTTCTGACTATGACAGTGCCTTTTACATGAAAGGCCAGTAACTAGTTATGATTATCATTATTACTGCTTCATTTGTACAGCTCATAAAAATTTATAAGGCTAAAATCGCTTACAAATTCTAAATCAGTTTTTAAATGCGATTAGAGGCAAGCTGTTTCAGACCAATTCATAAACTGGGAGGCAGCTTAATTAATACCTATCAGGCTAATGATGTAAAAAAAATTAATGCAAACTTCCTCATAATCTAAAATGCCCTTCCAAAATACACATTTGGATCCAAAGTATTTTGGAAAGGATTATCTATTCGATTTTATTTAAATCACAAATAAACACAATTAATTATTACAGTCAAAAACAATCCTTGTTGTCAACACTTAATTGCAATATCAACAGGCCTGCCTTCCACACAGAGATACTTTACAATGCACAGTTTCCTGATGAGCAGCTTTGGAATGAAGTGTTTCCAAAGTTTGCTGTTGATCAGTTTCTGGAGGAGGAAGAAATGAAAGAAAGAGAGGCAAAGAGAGGGAGGAAGAAAGAGAATATTGGAGAAATCAAAGCAAAACAGCATGGGGTTCAATAACCCCAGTGAAGTCTCAAGAATGTTCATCTACTAGAACAATGTGAAGCGAAATCTCACAGGCAGAACCAGAAAAAAGCTCAGACCTAGCATGCATACTGTTATGAAAAACATCTATTATAAGAAGCATCCTTCCTCTGTCACTGTTCTCTGGCACCAATATCACCACAAATGGAGTCACTGGGCTGTTTCCAAGAAGAATCGCCTCCTCCTTTCCATGACTATTCCGTCAAGAGAGAGACGATGCCTCTGCAAGAAGGCATTTGAAGAATCGGGCCACTGGGGCCATCACTTCCCTCAGATATTCTACTAATAGAGACATCGGAAGATTTACTGTAAATCTCTTAACTGTATATAAATTCTTTGGCTGCACTGATCAACAGATGAAGTATTCCAATTCCACCAAAACAGGCAATGTAATAGTAAGAAATGTCAAAGAAGACAGATGAATATATGTTTCTCAGCATCAGCAAAAAATTATAATAAAATGATGGTGTCAATGACAGCAATGTCTACTGAATAACTGCCCTACATATACCAGTGTGCACACTTATTTTACTCACCACACAATTCCAATATTATAAATATTATTTTACCTCACTTTTAAAGGTAATGTCAAGTCATATATGGTAACTTTCAGTTAAGGTATGTGAGTCTATTTTCGGGAGAAGCAAACCCTAACATCTCAATAGCTTAACATGATAAAAGCTTATTTTTATCTCAAATCCTAATCCAAGCATATTGGTTGAGCAGTCTTTCATGTGATCATGCAAAGATTCAAGCTCTTTCTATCATATATTTGTAAATCCTAGGGTCTAAATTTATGAATTACTTTTCACTGTCTAAACTCAGTCACATAAACATATCTAATTTTCTGGAATATTAAGACATATATATTTATATGATACTAAGAGATAAGGTCCTTTGGCCAAGACAAAATAAAATAGAAGGCTCCTATTCCTGTCTTCAAGCAATTTGTTCATGATTATAAAATTAGTGGCTAAGAGGCCAGATTTGATCAATACAAATTAAATGCAACAATGAAAAAAAGATCATATACTCTTTCCCTTCTTGAAACTTATAGTCTGTAAAATCAGGCATTAACTAAACACAAAAGTAAGGTTTTAATTCTAAGCCATATGATACAATAGAAGGACATGAGCTATGGAGCTTATGGAGAGGGTTTTGGGGTAATCCAGACACCAGAACTGAAATCTACAGGATACCAGAAGAGAACTCTAGGATGATGAAGCAGCATGTACCATAATCCAGAAACAGGAGAGAAGCTGAAAAATAGGAGGAACCTCAGACAAGCCCTTTTGGCTGAAGGGGTAAGAGAACAAGGCAGAGGTCTGGGAATGCCTAATTCCGCTTTGTGTGGTTATGAAAGAAATGTCCAAGGCTGGATAATTTATGAAGAGGTTTATTTGGATTGTGATTCTGGTGGGTAGATTGCAACTGCTATCTAGTGCAAAGGCCCATTCACTGTCTGCATCACAGCAGAGTGGAGAAGCAGAAAGAGAACTTGGCCACATGCAGAAGCAAATGTGAGAACTGGGAAGAAAGATAATGTCAAGGGCCAGCCTTGACAATTATAACAACCCTCTCCTGTGGAAAGCAACCCACTGACTGACTCCTATGAGAAGACATAAATAGAGGACCTAATTAGTTTCCTGCAGGCCCATAACCTAAATACCATCTTACCCAGGAAAGCTTCCAGCACACAAACCATATCCAAACTGTGGCATGAAATGACTACCTTATGGGACATATTAGTTAATGCTGTTTTAATCTTCAGAATAATGTGAATAGTTTCAGAGCTTTAAGAAAAGAGTTAAACTAGTTTTAATTTGTTCGTTGGAAGCATCAACCATATGCTTTGTAAAGATGGATTGATGATGGTACTCGGTGAGTGCTCAGAATGGACTTAGGAGTCTATGGTGGATGTCAAATGAAGGATGTCAAATGAAGGAAGTCATGGTGGTGGGAAAAGTGAAAAGAAGGAAAAGAACTTGAGTCATGAAATACACAATTCATGTGGCCAATCAGCTATAGTCTATCCAGAAGTGGACAGAGCCTTACAAATACTGTCTTGATAAGTCCAGCATTAAAAGGGATATTCATTCAAGGAAGTAATAGTATCTTTTGTGCAAAATAGAAATAATTTATATTTTCAAGTCAAAACGTATTATGATTACTGAAACTTAAAAAGATAATTAAACTAACGCTATTCCTTGTAAATCCTCTTCTTTGATGTTTTTTTTTAAATACCAAATTTTAAATACCAAATCTCCTCAGTCATCCTCTTTTTTTGCTTAAGATTTTAATCTTTATTTTTATTGTATTTTTGCATTATTATTGTTGTTGTTCAGGTGGGTGTTCTATTTGTTTTGCTTGTGGGACAAGGTCTCACTCCTTAGCCATAGGAAGTTCCAAAGTCCTGCCTTGACTTCCCAAGTCTTAGGACTTCAGGTGTACACCCCATACCCAGCTTTTAGCATATTTTTTATTTAAGGCAGAATGTTCATATTGGATCTAAATCCATTTACTGAATATACCTGAAAAAAGAAGCAACCTTTTTTGGTTGCATCTGAATGTTCCAGCCAGTTAAAATTGGGAAATTGTGTGAATAGAAAAGTAAATGGGAGGGAAATATCTCTACTTTTGTTGTGATTACCAAAATTGAATTCATCATCTGACATATTCTTCTAAGTAAGTATTGAAATGCCCTAAAAAATCTTATTGTCTAATTTTGGCAGTGAGCATACATAGGTCATGGCTATATGATTCAGAAGTGATCCAAATTTGATTGTATTTTTATATTAACACCAGAACTGTCTGCTTCTTGGCCATTTTTATATTTTTATATTAAAAAATACACATGCAGTTGGGTATGGTGGCACACACCTTTAATCTCAGCAATCAGTAGACAGAGGTAGGAGGATCGCTCTGAGTTTGAGGCCAGCCTAGAAATATAGAGTGAGTTCCAGGTCAGCCTGGGCTAGAAAAACTACCTCAAAAAAAAAATCAAGGCTGGAGATATGACTCAGCAGTTAAAGGTGATTGCTTGCAAGCCTAACACCCTGAGTTCAATTCCCCAGTACCCACATAAAACCAGAAGCACCAAGTGGTATATGTCTAGAGTTTGCTTGCAGTGTCAGGAAGCCCTGGTTCTCTCTCTCTCTCTCTCTCTCTCTCTCTCTCTCTCTCTCTCTCTCTCTCTCTCT
>PVHP010052627.1:0-11031 GCA_004024765.1 Zapus hudsonius
CCCCAGGACCCACATATGCCAGACACACACGGTGGTGGCCCTGGTGTGCTCTCTCTCTCTCTCTCTCTCTCTCTCTCTCTCTCTCTCTCTCTCTCTCAAATAATATAAATAAATAAATAAATTTAAAAAGAACTGAAAAGTATAAGTCTACTGGAAAGAATGCTTTCTATTTCCTTCCCATGACTCTCTTAATCCATCAGTTTGGGAAGCTGTCTGAAGCACTCGCTAGGATTTTTGGTACAACAAGAGGGGTTGGAGTGCTAACTGGCTCCTAGGTCTTCGGGAAGAGCCTTATCCCCCCAAGAGTCTTAGCTGAAGTCCTCAAGTCACAACCACTGAGCCAGACGGCACCGAATGCTAAGGGCTCATTGAGACTCTGACACTCCAGAAGGAAGCCACGTTAAGACCTTCTCGCTTCCATGGAGGCGGCTGTTCCTTTGAGAACCAGCCTGAGCCCAGATCTGCTCAGCTGCTGGCCAATCCCACCAGGGAAAACCCAAAGGAAGAGGGAAGGCTGGTTCGCAAAGTCGTAATGAGGCTTCCAACAGGCAACTCTGACCCTGGAGACCCCCAACACTCCACGCAAGACAAGCTGAAGAGTAAGTTAGGTCCACACGTCAGCAGCTGGACGGCGCAGATTAATAGAGGCTCCTTGAGAATAAAAGCAGGTCTTTCCCCTAGATGGATTCCACTCTTATTTCCAAGACTTTGGCAACGCTAATGAGCTGCTGTGAGACGCATCATGACCTTGGAAAACTGGGAGCAATGTGCCATTCTCTTTGGGGATACCAGACTGCTTGCAATAAAAACACTCAGAAGACTGTTTTCATAAAATCAGTATCTTCCAGAAGAGGTACCATGTGGCCTATAGGCCCCTTGCCTCCCATCTGTGTCCTTAGCAGACATTGCTAATTGATCACAGCACTATTCATTACTGAACCCAGTTCTTTTAAAAAGAATATTTTATTTATTTGTAAGGAGAGAGAGAGAGAGAGAGAGAGAGAGAGAGAGAGATCGCACCAGGGTCTCTTGCCATTGAAAATGAACTCCAGACACATCAGACACATGTACCACTTTGTGCATCTGGCTTTATGTGGCTACTGGGGAATCAAACCCAGGTTGTCAGGCTTTGCAAGCAAGTGCCTTAACTGCTGAGCCAGCTCTCCAGCCCCCCCATCCCATTTTCTTGATTGACTCAGCATCTCACACTGCTGTTGCTAATCACCTTATACATCTTTTCCCAGGTTCTTTCCATGTAAAGACAAAAAGAAAAAAAAACCTGAAAACTCCAGATTTTATAGACAATGGTCTGGAGGATATACGGCTGGCCAAATGGTGTGTTCTCGTTGTGGAAATTGAGTAACCAATTGTGATGGTTATAATCAGGTGCCCTCCATAAACATAAACTCACGTGTTCCGAATGCTTGGTCCCCAGCTGGTGGCCATCTGGGAGGTGGAGCCTTGCTGGAGGAGGTGTGTTGTTGGGGGTGGACTTTGGGGTGTTCTAGCCAGCTCCCCCTTGCAGAGCTCAGCTCACTCTCCTGCTGCTGTTGTCCATCTGCTGTGGCAGAGGTGATGTCCAGCCTCTGCTCATGCTGTTGTTTTCCCTGCCATCATGGAGCTTCCCCTGAGACTAAGCCATAAATAAACCCTCTCCTCCCGTCAGCTGCTTCAGGTCGGGTGCTTTGTCCCAGCAATGAGAAGGAAACTACATCAATCATGTTTCTTTATTTGAATGGACTGCCAGGAAGCTCAGTATAGATTAGTAGCAAAGGCCAATAGCCAAGACTTTATGGCACATGTGCTTTGCATGTGAATTTCACTTCTGATTTCCATTCAAAGCTTACTTTCTACCTGGTGTCCCTGGATGTGGAATTGAATGTACACGCAAAAATGACATACGTCCTCTGAGAAATGAAGGACATACCACATGAACAAATGGGAGGCAACTGGTGATGGTGTGTGTGTGTGTGTGTGTTGGATAGACACTCCCACACAGCTCAGACTGATTATGGTGATGCAAAACTTAAAATTGTGGGCTGGAGAGATGGCTTAACAGTTAAGGCACTTGCCTGCAAAGTAGAACAACCCAAATTTGATTCCCCAGGACCCACGTGAAGCCAGATGCAAAGGTGCGCATGTGTCTGGAGTTTGTTTGCAGTGGTTGGATGCCCTGGTGTGCCCATTCTCTGTGTCCACCTCTCTCTCTCTCTCTCTCTCTCTCTCTCTCTCTCTCTCTCTTTCAAATAAATGTTTTTCTAAAAATTTACAATTTTTTAATTTTAAAAATGTCTTTATTATTATTAATATCTTTATTATGAATAATTATATACATTGTATGAGCAAATCTTGTGAAGATGTCCCTGTTTCCCTCCTCTCTGTCCCCTGCCCACTGGGGACCCTCCTCGGTGCGCAGACTGGATTTGTCCATAGGGTAGAGGGTATGAATTGCACCAGAGGGAGCCAGCTTTTTTCTTCTCCCTTTGTGTGTTGTTACTGAGGGAGGCAATATCTCTGGATATTCTCCCCCACCATGGCTCTTACATTCTTTCTGCCCCCTCTTCCGCTCAGTTCCCTGAGTCATGGTGGGGGAGTTTTAAGTCTGCTTTATGGTTGAGATCCTAAGTGTCTCTGGACTTCTGCTTTGGGTTGTGCTGGGTATTGTCAGTATCTGTCTCCATTGACCTTTCCTGGGTTATCTGACTTGCTGTGGAAACTTATAGTTTTGTAATGCAAAGCTCAAGACACCAGGACACTTCCTAGGGAAGGCTGAAAAGGCCATCTTCTGGCCTCTGACCCATCATCACAGACAGTTGCTTTCCCCAACACCCTATTACCCCCAATCAAGGACACATTCATCTTGACTGGTTTACAGGCTCAACTCTACACTCGAGGAGAGAGATTTTTGTTGCGGCTTGGGCATACTGCCACGGCCAGTTGTTATAATTAATTGATTTATTTGCTGAGTTATGAGATGGCTGTCTGAAAGCAAAATGCAAATGTTATTTTAAATTTTAAATCAATATCACGAGCCAAGAGTGTGGGTGTGCACAGTAGTTTTTCACACCTGAACTAGGGGCCCTTCTGTGCTGATGGCCTGGTTCTCCAGAGGGTTATATTTGCTGGTGCAGGAACTTGGTTATCTCTTGTCCAGAAAGCAAGGAGATCTTGGCCTGGCTGTTCAGAGGGTCTGTGTAAATTGCTCATGCAAAACCTGTATATTACAAGCAATATTTAGCATGTATAGAATCAATGTAGAAAATGTCCAGGGGAACATTTCTTTAGCAAATAAGAAGATGGAGGGGGGGCTCAGCAGTTAAGGCACTTGCTACAAAGCCTAATGACCCAGGTTCGATTCCCCAGCCTCCACATAAAGCCAGATGCACAAAGTGGTGCATGCATCTGGAGTTTGTTTGCAGGGGCTAAAGGCCCTGGTGCACCCAATCTCTCTCTCTCTCTCTCTCTCTCTCTCTCTCTCTCTCTCTCTCTCTCTCTCTCTCTCTCTCTCTCTCTCTCTCTCTCTCTCTCTCTCTCTCTCTCGTGTGTGTGTGTATCTTTCTGCTTGCAAATAAAATTTAAAATTAAAAAAAAAGATTGAGGGGTCAGGCATAGTGGCACACGCCTTTAATCCCAGCTCTTGGGAGGCAGAGGTAGGAGGATGGCCATGAGTTCGAGGCCAGCCTGAGACTACTTGTGAATTCCAGGTCAGCCTGGGCTAGAGCAAGACCCTGCCTCAAAAAAGAAAAAGAAACAAAAGAGGGACTTGTTTAGGGTTACACACAATTCGGACTGAGATCCAATCCTTGTCTGAATTCTAACCAAGCCAGAATCAGATGCAGAAATTCCACATTTAGCTTCCTATGTCAATTTCTCATATGTTTCTCCAGTCAGATCTATTTCCAGTCCATTCAGTCCGTTCAGTATATTCAAGACACTCCCAAGGATGTCATTTGTGTCTCAACTATCTGAATGGATGGATGGGTGGGTGGGTGGGTGGGTGAGTAGGTTGATGGATGGATGGATGGATGGATGGGTGGGTGGATGGATGGGTGGATGGGTGGGTGGGTGGATGGGTGGGTGGGTGGGTGGGTGGATGTCAGCATACATACTTAAATGTGGGGCCTAATTGCAGGCTTCTACAGGCAACTAGAGTTCTCTGAACAGATCCTATCCCTGGCTCCTTCCTCTCTGTAGCTGGGGGAAACCTCCTCTCGCCCACCATATCCCTTACTTACTAACAAACTTCTGTCACCCAGCATCTCGCCTATCTAATTCGTTCTCTCTCTCTCTCTCTCTCTCTCTCTCTCTCTCTCTCTCTCTGTCTGACCAGCTCAAGCTTTCAAGGCCTTCTTTAGAAACAGTCCTGGTCTTGCAAAAGAGGACAGATTTGTGCCACCCATGGATACAGCAGAGTCCACTGTCCACAGGTGGTCATCCCCTTTATCTGGTTGAACCCGGAGTTTCTACAGGCCATGGCCCTTCACTTCAGTGTTCAGAGAGAGCTCTGTGTTTCCATTTCAGATTCTTCTTTTGATGGCAGGCTAAAGGGATTTTCATCTTTCCTAGAGGGCTAAGTTCTGACTCCCTCAAATTCATCTCCCCACGCAGGATGCACACACTTGGACTTTCTGCTGTAATCACGCAGATCAGCTCTTTGGATGCCTCTCCGTCTGAAACGGCAGCTGAAAGTGGACGGGCATTTGGCTCATCCTTTGGGTGTTTGTGACTCTAGTAACATTGGCTGGAGTTTGTTTCACACATCCTCCCTGCTGGCTCCAGCTCAGCTCCACCCTGCAAACACTTTTCAAAGGAATGTTAAACAATGAGGTCACAGCACCACGCAGTCCAGCCCTTCTCTGCTCAGGCCAGAAATTCATCTCCGTGAGGAAATAAGCCCTATGACCACTCTGGGTCGAGGAATCCAGGCTGGTGGCCCAAGCACACTGGGACTCACAGGTTGAGGGAGCTGCCGAGAGCCCTGGCTTAGGACCTATGAAGTTCACAGGCAACTACCCTGGTCTTGAACCTCTAGCACTTAATTCAGTACCCAGCATCTAACCAGTAAACCGCTCATCCACCTTCCCCACCTGGCCATGATTCCAGAATCCAACACAGTAGCATCACCTAAAGGGCAAGTTTGAAAGAAATCAGCCACAGGTTTGAGAGACAGCTCAGTGGTTAAGGCGCTTGCCTGCAAAGCCTGACAGCCTGGGTTCGATTCCCCAGTAACCACATAAAGCCAGATGCACAAAGTTACACATGCATCTGGAGTTTGTGTACAGGAGCTGGAGACCCTGGTGTACCCAGACTCTCTCTGCTTACAAGTAAATAAATTAAAAAAGTAAAACAGATCGGAGTGACCTCTGAATACACAGACCCCACTGGAATTTTCAGTTAGCTACAAGATCTGTGCTAGGAATCTTGGCTTCAAAAAACTGCATGCAGAGAGCTAATGGCTCTTTCATAGACAAAGCAAGCTGGTCCCACTGGTGAGGCAGGTGAAATCCACCAGTAAAGAAGGGAGCATTAGGGCTGGGGAGATGCTCGGCTGCTATTCTTAATTGTCATCTAAGCATGAGGACCTGAGTTCGAGTCCCAGAAACTACAGGTAAGTGGGTAGGCATTAGAAATAAATAAACAAATAAAGGCCAGGTTTTGTGGTTCACATTTGTAAAAACTGGGGAGGTGGAGACAGGTAGTCAGTAGGTCTAGCTGGCTTGATGAGCTCAAATAAAATGAGAGACCCTGTATCAAAAAAAAAAAAAGAGTGGACAGCTTAAAGAACGATACCTGAGGTAATCATCTGGCCTTCACATGCATATGCACACGAAAAAGAAAGTGAGGAATGGGCTAGAGAGATGGCTCAGCAGTTAAAAGCACTTGCTTGCAAAGCCTGGTGGCCTGGGTTCGGTTCCCTAGTTCCCATGTAAAGCCAGATGCACAAAGTGGCACATGCATCTGGAATTCATTTGTAGCAGCAAGAGGCCCTGGCATGCTCGCTTCCTCTCTCTCTCTCTCTCTCTCTCTCTCTCTCTCTCTCTCTCACCAATAAGTAAATATTTTTTTAAATGTTTTTTAAAGGAAGAAAATAAGAGAAAGGGAGGAAGGAAAAGAGGAAAGAAGAGCAAGAGAGGGAGGGAAGGAAAGAAAGAGGGAGAGGGAGTGAAGGAGAGGAGAGAAGGAGGGAGGGAAGAAGGGAAGGAGAGAGAGAAGGGGAGGAAGGGAGAGACGGAGGGAAGGAAGGAAGGGAACACTGAGAGGAGTTTCGAACATTTACCTGCAGAACCAGCCTCACTTGCCTCGGTAGGAGTTGAAACACAGACTTTCGGGGCACCCCAAGAAATGAAAGAGCTTTGCCTTTTATTTCTGTGGTGAGATGCACTTTAGAACTTGAGGAGGCGATGGCCATGCTCCCGGGTGTCATGTCGCTGATGTGCTGAGTGACCTCGTTGGCAGGAAGCAGTCTGGGCTCACAGCAGATCTCCGATGCCCACGCCTGCGTTTCGCTCCATGCCAAGGGGCCTCAGCTTCTCCAGGGCTCCAGACCCACTATGTCACAGGCAACAGGAATTGGCATGGATTTGGTCCACCCTCGTGGGGCTCCACTTAGGATTTAAGGGCTCCGGCTTGTTCACGATCGCCTTTACTGTTGTGGTTACCTTCTGGAACAAAGCACCCAACCAAAGCAGCCGATGAGAGGAAAGGATTTATTTTGGTTTACAGACATGAGGGGAAGCTCCATGATGGCAGGGAAAACGATGGCATGAGCAGAGGGTGGACATCACCAGCAAGAGAGTGAGCTGGCTAGAACCCCCCAAAGCCTGTCTTTTCCAACACACCTCCTGCAGCAAGGCTCCACCTCCCAAATTGCCACCAGCTGGGGACCAAGCACTCAGAACACATGAGTTTATGGGGGGCACCTGACTCAAACCACCACACCTGCTGGTCATTCATCCTTCACCCCATCTTCCCTGTGGATGCCAAGCTGTAGCCACGCATGAGAAGACAACGCCCTACTTAAGCATTTTAACCAGTTCCCTCCATCCCTGGAGGATAAACCTTTGTAAATAAATCCTTTTAAATATACTTGTACATGTAGATGACATATGTTTCTCTGTTGTCAACACAAAACACGGCTCTTACTTCAAAGGAAATAAGAGATAGCTTTAAAAAAGATTTCTATTTATTTATTTGCAAGCAAAGACAGAAAGAAAGAGGGAGAATGGGTGTGCCAGGGCCTCCGGCCACTGCAAATTAATTCCAGATGCATGTACTACTTTGTGCATCTGGCTTTACGTGGGTACTGGGGAATTGAACTTGGGTCGTTAGGTTTTGCAAGCAAGCGACTTAACCACTGAGCCGTCTCTCCAGAACTTTTTATTGTTTTGCTTTTCTGAGGTAAGGTCTCACTCTTAGCCCAGGCTGACCTGGAATGCACTATGTATTCCCAGGCTGGCCTCAAACTCACATCGATCCTCCTACATCTGCCTCCAGAGTTCTGGAATAAATGGCATGCGTCACCATGCCTGGCTAAGAGAGCACATACTCTGAGCCTAACATATGTCCACAGCCCGGGAACATGAATTCAAGTTGCCCCAAATACCATGTTCTAATGTGGAAATGGTTACATGAACTTTTATCATCACAGAACCAAAGAAAGTCATAAATCAAGACATTTTCCAAACCCAAAGGTGGGAATATCAGGTGTGTGGGTTACTGTGGGTCTTCGATGTCATCTGAAGGCATTTGTTTTTAATATCTTTATTATCCATAATTAGATACATCACATGAACAAATCTTACGATGGAACCCCCATTTCCCTCCTCCCTGTCCCCAATCCACTGGGGGTCCTTCTCAGTGGGCATACTGGATCTGTCCATGGAGTAGGGGGTTATGAATTGCTCTAGAGGAAGCCAGTCCCCCCACCCTTTGTCTGTCGTTGCTGAGGGGGGCAATGTCTCTGGATATTCTCCCCCACCATGGTTCTTACATTCTTTCCGCCCCCTCTTCCACTCAGATCCCTGAGTCATGGTGGGTGAGTTTTAGGTCTGCTTTACTGTTGAGGTCTTAAAAGTCTCTGGATTTCTGCTTTGGATCGTGTTGGGTATCCTCAGTGTCTGTCTCCATTGACCATTCCGGGGTTATCAGACTTGCTGTGGTGATCGGTCTCCTGTTTGTCTCCTTACTTTCTTGTAGGTTTCATTTGGGACCTAGATGTTAGGCCAGGGGTGGTTCATCTCTTGCCAGGATGTCAGCCATCTTCCCATGGTTTGTTGATGGAAATTGGTTGTCCACGGCTTTCCGATGTTTGTCTCATTTAACCTGTACTGAAGGCACTCTTAAAGTTTGGATTGGTGGAATCGGATATCTGTGAGCACATTCCAAAGGTTTTACTTGATAGTAAAGAACGCAGGAAGTAAGACAGAAGTGGGCAGAGAGCGGGTGTTGAAGAGATTCAATTTAGCTCAAGATAATGTCTCGAGATCTGTAACGCTCCACTGTCCAGAATCATGAAGTTCATGAAGCCGTAGAAAATCTAATGTACGTGTAGGGTTTTTTATTTTATTTTCTGGGAATTTTGAGTGTGTGTGTGTGTGTGTGTGTGTGTGTGTGTGTGTGTGTGTGTGTGTATGGTGGTGCTTGAGTGTCATTACTCAGTGATGTCCACACAGCAATGAAAATACCTAATGAAACTGTACCCTTCCTGTTGTTAGGGGCTAGGGTTAGGGGTGCATAGAGATACCTATGAACATGTGCATATCTGTCTGTCCGTCTGTCTATCTACCTCCTGGTGGTTTTCCACTGACTGACCCCTGCCCAATACAGACATTCTGCTGTCCTCTAGAAGCCCAGCCATTGGGGTCTCCCTACCTGTGGATTATAGGAAATCCCTAGTGACAGGTGTGAATTCTGCCTCTCATCTTGCGAACTCTTTCTGATGTGTAGGTTGGAGGCTGGGCAGTTCTCCTTGTTCTCACCCATGGGGTGGGCTAGCTGGTGGGTGCTAGTCTTAGCAGATTCCAGAGGGACAACCCCCTAGGCTTGGCAGTTTCTCACAAGAACAAAGAACACCCTCAAGAACTTGACTGACCATGAAGCATGATGGCCCGTGGACAGACATCTCCTAAATCCCGAAGCAGGAGAGCAGGGCATTCTCACTAGACAGACACAGAGGAGCCTCATCATATGGACTCTGGCACTGAGGTCTGGGCATCCACTGGCATTCCCAGAATGCATTGTGTGTGCACCTGTGGTGTGGAAGAGCCCCCTTTCTTTGGGTCCATGCCCAGCAGGATGGAGCCCTGCCAGGCTCTTCCCAGATGGGCAGCCTATGGTTGAAACTCGGCTGCCAACATGTTTGTTGGGCCTCAGTGGTGTTTTTAAAATTTTGTTGCCAATTTCCACAAAATAGGAATTTCACATTTTGGGTTTTTTTTTTAAGCTACATTTCACACTTTTCTTGAAAAAAGCAGGAGATTTGGCACACATAGGTATTTTCCTAGCATAGCAAGAGTTGGCAATAGCTGACAACAGCTGCAAACAAGGTCAGGCATTCATGCAGCCCTCCTGCCTGCGTCCCTCACAGGTGTTACCTGCCTGGCTTGGGAGACATCCTGGGGTAAAAGCCTGGGTCTAGCCAAGGCTATCTGACATCTTGCTCCTTCTCTTTCCCATGTGCCAGAATCCCAGGCTGGGCTCCAGATTTGCCAACGTCTTTTCTCTTTGCCTGGGGACCTTCTGTGACAGCCGTTTCCTCTCTGTTTACTTCCTACCAGGCCAGATGGCCCCCTTTCCTGGAAGTCCTTCACTCATGGGAGCTGTCCTACAAAGGCTCTGAAGTCACTCCCAGAGCTCCCTAGTGACACCAGACACCACTTACCCACAGTAATAATTGATTTCCTGACATGCTGATTTAGAAGATATTTTAAATATCAACGTCTGTTTGTAGCATGCTTAAGAATGCATTTTGTTTTGTTTTGTTTTTTAATCCATATATTTTTATCTATTTATCTGAAAGCAGAGAGGGATAGAGAGAAGAGAGACAGAGAGAATGGGTGCACTAGAGGCTCTAGGTGCTATTAAAGAACTCCAGATGCATGCACCACTCTGTGCATCTGGTTTTATATGGGTACTGGAGAATCAAACCTGGGTCCTTAGGCTTTGCAGGCAAGTTCCTCAACCACTGAGCCATCCCTATTTTATTTTTGCTTTTACTTTAAAATTTTTTCTTTATTTAATTTAATTTATGTATTTGCAAGGAGAGAGACAGGGAGCAGAGAGACAGACAGAGAGAGAATGGGTGCACCAGGGTCCCTAGCCACTGTGAATAAACTCCAGATGCATGTGCCACATTGTGAACCTCATTTTACGTGGGTCCTGGGCAATCAAACCCGAGCTGCCAGGCTTTGCAAGCAAGTGTCTTTAACTGCTGAGCTATCTCTCCAGCCCCATTCATTCTTTTAAAAAAATTTCATTTTTTAATTTTAATATCTTTATTATCCATAATTAGATACATTGTGTGAGTAAATCTTATGATGGTACCCCCATTTCCCTCCTCTTTGCCCCCAATCCACTGGGGGTCCTCCTCGGTGGGCATACTGGATCAGTCCATGGCGTAGGGGGTTATGAATTGCTCTAGAGGAAGCCAGTTCCCCCCTCCCATTGAGTATTGTTGCTGAGGGGTGCGATGTTTCTGGATATTCTCCCCACCATGGCTCTTACAATCTTCCCGCCCCCTCTTTCCCTCAGTTCCCTGAGTCATGGTGAGTGAGTTTTAAGTCTGCTTTATTGTTGAGATCTTAAGTGTGTCTGGACTTCTGCTTTGGATTGCGTTGGATATCATTGGTGTCTGTCTCCATTGACCCTTCCTGGGTTATCTGACTTGCTGTGGTGAAAGGTATCTTGTTTATCTCACCACTTTCTCATAGGCTTCATTTGGGACCTAGATGTTAGGCCAGGGTGGCTCATCTCCTGCCAGGATGTCAGCCATCTTCCCATGACTTGTTGGTGGAATTGAGTTGTCCACAGCGC
>PVHP010052628.1:0-10990 GCA_004024765.1 Zapus hudsonius
TAAATGCATAAGTGACTAGGGAAACTCTACAGACTCAAGCCCACAGCAGAGTGCAACCAGGCCACCAGGGTTCAAATCCCAGCCCTTCTCACTAGCTACTTGAACCTATTCAAGTCACTCGACTTCTCTGTGCTTCCGTCTCTTCACATAAAATACGGGCACGACAGTGTCCACGTCATAAGGATTCGGTATTATACGACGGCGTATGGATGTGACAATGCAGAAGGTGCGACTCCGAGCCGATCTGCTATTTCCCTGTCGTCCACTAGGTGGCGGAGGCGCACCACTTCGGGCAACACAAATGGCCCAGTGACTCTGGCTTTGTAAACTCTGAACTCCCTTTATTTATTTATTTATTTATTTATTTATTTATTTATTGCTTGTTTGTTTTATTTTTCTTTTTTAATCTTTATTGTCCAAAATTAGATACATTGAATGAGCACATATTGTGTTGATATTCCCATTTCCCTCTTCCATATCCCCAATTCACTAGGTATCCTCCTCGGTGGGCACACTGGATCCAGCCATGTGGTGAGGGGTTATGGATAGCACAGGAGGCAGACAGGTTGCCCCCCAACTTTGTGTTGTAGCTGAGGTGGGGAATGTCTCTGGGTAATCTCTCCCACCATGGCTCTTACAATCTTTCCGCCTCCTCTTCCTCTCAGTTCCCTGAGTCATGGAGGGTGAGTTTTAAGTCGGTTTTATTGTTGTGAATTTAAGAGTCTCTGTGCTTCTACTTTAAGTTGTGTTGGCAGTCGTTGGTGTCTGTCTCGCTGACTTATCCTGGGATGACTGATGGCTGTGGTGACAGGTCTCTTTCTTGCCCCGCCACTGTCTCAAGTGTGTCACTTGGGGCCTCCATGATTGATCCATGGGGTCTGCTAGTGCTGTGGTTCCTGCCGTCAGCCATGCATAGCAATATCCCCTATAAAATATCTCCAACCCAGAGAAACCAGTGTATGGAGGGCAGAGCCTGGGAGGTCACCCAACCAAGGTGCACCTGAGGTTTCCCACAGCGCGGTTCTCGGTCTTATAAATAGTTCGTAACACCCCTATTGTCCTGAAATAGAATTTATAGATGATACCGCCTTCTGTCACCAAAACTTACTTCCCCATGTTAACATTATAAATATAAACATAAGAGCCACATCTAGTGAGATAGGGATCTAAAATAACACAGTGATATGCACTAAGGCCAGATGACCAAGGTAACCATGGTAACAAAGGAAGACCACTGGTTACAGCAGTGATTTAAGCACCTGGAGAGGGGCCGCCCCAGGCAACATGATTGTCCAAAGTAGCCAACAGTTCTTGGCCAGGTGACCTTCCAGGGAATGTTGTGTATGTCAGCATTGTGCACAACACAGAGAGCTGTGTTCACAGACAAATCAAGTCGGGCTCCGAGGACGGTGAATTTTTTTGATGACCAGTGGGACTTTTCAAATGAAATGGACTGTCGCTTACATGCACCACAGGACACTTCTGGTCCCCAACTACTAAACAAGAGGGGTAACCCCAATCACCATAGCAATCAAGACTACTTCTCTATAAATTTCCAACTGAACGAAATCAGGATGAAGAAAATATGGATCAAAATGGTTTGGGGGCATTCCTAGCAAAGCTGCCATTTGCTCTGCTTGGGACTCGTAAAAGGCTTTTAATGGGGCTGGAGAGATGGCTCAGTGGTTAAGCCACTTGCCTACAAAACCCAAGGACCTGAGTTCCATTCCCCAGTGCCCACTTAAAGCCAGATGCACAAGGTGGCACATGCATCTGGAGTCCATTTGTAGAGGTGCTCCCATTCTGTCTCTGTTTGCAAATAAATAAAATATTAAGAAATACTTTTATTTATTTTTTTAAATATTTTATTCATTCATCCTCAAGCAGAGAGAGAGAGAGAGAGAGAGAGAGAGAGAGAGTGCACCAGGGCCACCACCTTGTGGGTCCGGCCCATGTGGGTCCTGGGGAACCAAACCGGGGGCCCCAGGCACTGGAGGCAAGTGCCCCAACCACCAAGCCATCTCTCCAGCCCTAAAAAATACTTTTAAAAAAAGACTTTTAATTTTCTGTAGCCCACACAAATACACTTGTCTAAGGAAGGATCCAGAAATAGGGGTATCTTTTCCTCTGAAGATCTCCTGTTGCATTAGCCTTTTGTCCAGAATGAGAGTCTGGAGGGAGGCTGGCCTCCTGCAAGTCTCTAACAATCCAGTGATCTTTTGGAGGTTTTTCATGAAACCCAGCTGGGAAAGAAATCAGCAGAGACCTAATCCTGATTTTAGACAGAGGGGCCGAGGCCTCTGCCCAGGCCCCCAGCCCAGGAGCCTTTCCTCTGGTATTTTTGCTGGGTATGTCAATCCTACACTATTCTTGCTCTGTATTCTCAGGGGCTGAGCGAGTGAGACGAAGCTCTGAGAGGCTGGCATGTGCAGACTTGTGCACTGGGTTCCATTTATTATGTCTACCTCCACCTGCTCTGGGGGTTTTCCGGTCTGTACATCTGGCCCTTCCTTTTTTTCACAGTTATGGAATTCCCCGCCCCTCTCAACCTGTGACTTGTTTGTCTTGCAAGGCAGGTATGCCATGGCCCGATTCCCTCCCTGGTATTCCTGGAATTTAAATGTGTTAGCAAACCCAGACCGAAGAACAGCACCCTTCTTCTACATTCCTGCCAGTTGACATTTCTGGGCCAACTGGTCATCCGCAGTAAGGAGTCTGATGTCCTAAGAATTCTTTCTCAGGCTCTGTGATCTCAAAGGGGCAGCCGAATGGCCCAGAGCCCACCATCAAGGGGATGAGGCAGAAAGCTGTGACTTGGTCCTTTGTTGTCGTTCAGTCTCAGTCCGATGGGCTCACCCAGACACCCACACACCTGCCCCTTCCCAGTCTGCGTGGTTTATCTAGTGCACAGACATGTGTTGACCATTTCTGGTATGCCAAGCTCGACGGCACCCTGGGACCCAGGCAGACATAATCCTGCACTCATACATAGTCTGGAGGGAAAGAGAAATACTGAATAAATAATAGCACAGCACAGAAAGTCTGGAGAGAGACAGCAGGGGTTGTGGAGGGGGAGGGACTGGGACTCTGGGCACCACTGAGGAAGCCCCAGAAGCCAGGCGTGGTGGCGCACGCCTTTAGTCCCAGCACTCGGGAGGCAGAGGTAAGAGGATCGCCATGAGTTCAAGGCCATCCTGAGACAACACAGTGAGTTCCAGGGCAGCCTATTCTAGAGTGAGACCCTACCTCAAAAAACAAAACAAACAAACAAAAAACCCCCAACCCACAAAAAATCCCTCCCCAAAACAAAACAAAAAAATCCCTTGATCCACAGAAGCTATTGGCAAAATAAAAACAGGGTAACAGAGTAGGGGACAATCTTCCCAGTGACAAGGCCATATGCCGGAGGCAGCCTGGCCAAGAAGTCACAGGACCTGTTGGCATTTGTTGATCACTAGCTCTGTGTCCAGCTACATTTTTGTTTTGTTTTGTTGTTGTTATTTGTTTTTGAGGGAGGGCTTTATGTAACCCGAGCTGGCCTCAGACTTATGTGCCGAGAATGGTCCAGACTCCTGATTCTCTTGCCTCTACTTCCCAAACGCTGAGATTCCAGGAGTGCACCACCACACTGATTTAGCATGGACGTTGTACATGCTAGGTGAAGACCCTACTCCCTGAGCTACCCTCCAGCCACTCAGCCTCCAAGAGCTGGATGGGTGTAATCTTGTAATTACCACCCCACCACCCCATTTTACAAAGTAGGAAACTAAGGTACAGAGGGGTTGCGTCTCACAAAGTCCTACAGCTACAAATCGTCAAAACCAGCCTCTGGACCTAGGGAGTCTGACTCCCTAGACTGTGTCCCTAAGCCTTATGGAGAACCCTGTGAAAAAGCCGTGATGTCACAGAGGTGAAACTGTCAGATGCGGGAATGAAACAACGAAGCCACGTTTCCACTGCTGAGTCTGGAAGGGCAGAGGTGATCACGAGAAGCCACGCTATACTATGGTTTTTGAATTTTGTTGTTCTGCTGAGGCTGCACCACAGGGCCTCATGCATGCTGGGCAAGTACTACACCACCGAGCCCAAGAATAAACCTTAGAAAAAGAGAAGAAAAGGGCTGGAGAGGTGGTCCAGTAGTTAAGTACACTTCCTGTGCAAACAGGAGGGCCTGAGGGTCTGCAGTTTCCCAGTTCAAATCTACAGAATCCACATAGACACTGGGTGTAGCCACACACGACTGTAACCCAGTCCCGCAAAAGGGTTGCAGAGACCAGGAAATCGCCCGGACTCAGGAAAACAGCAAGCTCTGGTATCAGTAAGAGACTCTGGGGCTGGGGAGATGGCTCAGCAGTTAAGGCACTTGCCTGCAAAGCCTAAGGACCCAGGTTTGATTCCCAGTACCCATATAAAGCCAGATGCTCAAAGTGGCCCATGCATCTGGAGCTCTTCTGCAGCAGCTGGAGGCCCTCGTGCACCCATTTTCTCTTCCTCCCTTCCTCCCTCCTTGAAATAGATAGATGGATGGATGGATAGATAGGTAGATTATAGATAGATGATAGATGATAGATAGATAGATGGATAGATGTATAGATTAGATAGATAGATAGATAGAGATAGAGATAGACAGACAGACAGACAGACAGATAGATAGATAATTTAAAAGAGAGAGAGAGAGAGAGAGAGAGAGAGAGAGAGAGAGAGAGAGACTCTGCTCACACAAGAATGTCCGAAAGAGCCATGGAGCAGAACACCAGGCAAGTTCCTGCTCTGGGAGAGCACCACCACCCCAGGTGGTGCCCCTGCAGGTGAGTTTGTGTGGGTTCTGGAGATTCAACTTCGGGTAGTCTCAGGCTTCCTCGGGCCTCACTCTCATCCAGGCTGAGCTGGAACTCCCTCTAACCCCCAGGCTGGCACCAGCTCCCAAGAGTTTGGATTAAAGGCAGCATGCTTGGCTTTTCTGCTCTTATTTCTAACAGTTTATCTGCTTCTTCCTTTAGTTTCCATAACCTACGAGTAATGGCTATTTTTCTTCCTGTCTTTTTAAAAATATTTTATTTATTCATTTTCAAGCAGAGGGAGAGAGAGAGAGAGAGAGAGAGAGAGAGAGAGAGAGAGAGAGAGAGAGAGAGAGAGAGAGAGAACCAGGGCCACCACCTTGTGGGTCTGGCTTATGTGGACCCTGGGGAATTGAACCCAGGGCCTTAGGCACCAGAGGCAAGTGCCGTACCCGCTGAGCCATCTCTCCAGCCCTCTTCCTGTCTTTTCATTGTGCTGGTGCTGCTGTCTGAGTGCTCTGGCGGGGCCCTCTAAGGCAGCGGTAAATACAAGAGGCATTATTGCAAGACCTCACCCTGTGCCCAAACGTTTTTATTTCAAGTTCACTGCTCTCCTCTTGCTTTTTCTTTCTTTCTTTTTCTTTTTTTTTTTTTTTGGTGGGGGGTTATCAAGGTAGCGTCTCACTCTAACCCAGGCTGACCTGGAACTCATTCCGTAGCTCCAGGCTGGCCTTGAACTCACAGCCATCCTCTTTCCTCTGCCTCTTGAGTGCTGGGTTTAAAGGCGTGCACCAGGCTCTCTTGCTTTTTCAAGAACACTTTTATTCAGAGTAAACTATCAGGGCTGGGGAGATGACGCTGAGGTTAAAGGTTCTTACTACCAAAGCCTCTGTCCCAGGTTTGAGTCCCCTGTAGCCACATAAAGATAGACGCACAAATTGGCACATGCTTTTGGAGTTCGTTTGCAGTGGTAGGAGGCCCTCTCTCTCCTTCTCTCTTTCTGCTTGCAAACAAATAGAATGTTGTTTTAAAAAAAACTCTCTGGGTGTGGTGGCACACTTCTTTAATCCAAGCATGTAGGAGGCTGAGGTTCAAGGATGGCTGTGAGTTCAAGGCCAGCCTGAAGCTACAAAGTGAGTTCCAGGTCAACCTAAAGCTAGAGACCTTCAAGGGGAAAATGGGGGAAAAAAGCCCTTTTGTGGCAGAACCATTGTGGCATATGCCTTTAATCCCAGCACTGGGGAAGCAGAGGTTGGAGGATATGGAAGAGTTCTAGTCCAGCCTGGGAAATTCCAGATCATCCTGGGCTAGAGTGAGACCCTACCTTGAAATGACAATCCCACCCATCTCAGACAATTCACCCACTTGAATTGAATGTTTCAATGGCTATATAAGAAGATATAGTCAGTCTCAGAGGCATGGCCAGGAGAACCTGGCTGAATACTAGGCTATCCATGGGCCCCTGTCACAAGGACTGATCCAGACGACCCATGGAGGAGGTTATCCAGCGGAGTGAGGAGGGGAGGGCAGCGGGGAATTGGGGATAACAACTCATTGTTTGCCCACTAAATGTTGTAACTCATTATGGACAATAAAAAAAATTTTAGATACACACAAAAAAAGAAAATATAGTCAGTCTCATGTGACCCAGGCTGGCCCCAAACTCATTACGAAGCTGAAGATGACCTTGAACCCTGATGGTCTTGCTGAGTGCTGGGGTTACAGGAGTGTGCCACCATGCCTGGCTTATGTGGTGCTGGGGACCAAACCCAGGGCTGTGTGAATGCCAAGGGAGCATTCTAATACTCTACTGACTGAGCTAGGCCCTGCCCTAGTGCCTTCTGGCTAAAACAGTCTATTACAGGTAGTTTTTAGATACCTCATTTTAGGTTAAGGAAATTCTATTCCTTATTTTCTGATAGGTTTTTTTTCTCATAAATTGATCATTTTCTTAGCATCCAGTCAGATAATTACATGATGCATCCGCCCCGTCCTCTGCTCTGTGGGTACGTGTGCATTCTTGGGTGCCAGGGAGGGTGCTCCTGCATGGGACAAAGATGGAGGTCAGAGGACATTAGGGTTGGTCCTCACCTTTCATCTCTGGATCTCACTCTGCTGTTGTTCTTTGCTGTGCCTGTCACGAACTTCTGTCTTGAACTTGAGTACTCAGGCTGGAGCCGTGAGCACTTTATCCACCGAACCATCTCCCCAGCCCGGTGTTTCCCCCTCTGCATTGTTAATATGATGAATGACAGCATGGAATTTTTGAATTTTCTACTGTCAAATTACCCTTGCATTCCTGAGATAAACCCCAGGGATCACAATGTGTAATCACATCGGTTTTCCTAACATCTTTGCATCTAGATTGACAAATCAGATTAGCTTGCAGCTTTCCACTATCTCTATTATGCTCTCATAAAAGAGCTGGAAACTTCCTTTTCTTCCTCATCTGGAAGGGTCTGTAATAATTGGAAGGGTCTCTTCTTAGAACTTTGATAGGAATCTTCTGAAAAATAGTCTAGGCCTGCAGTTTTCTTTTAAAAAAGATGTTACACTACTCTGAAATTTTGTCTTATTTATTATTTATTTACTTAGTTATTTTTTTAATATTTTGTTTTCAAGCAGAGAAATAGAGACAGAGAGAGAGAGAGAAAAAGGGAGAGAGAGGAGAGGGAGAGAACACCAGGGCCAACACCTTGTGAGTCTGGCATATATGGGTCCTGGGGAATTGAACCCGGGGCCTTAGGCACTGGAGGCAAGTGCTTTAACCGCTGAGCCATCTCTCCAGCCCTTACTTACTTATTTTTGAGACAAGATCTCTAGACCAGGACCAGTATGGCCTCAAACTGCCTATGTAGACAAGAAGGACCTTGGACTACTGATCTTCCTACCTCTACCTCTAGAGTGTACCCATGCCTTGTTCAGGTGGTGCTGGGGTTCAAACCCAGGTCTTCACTCGTGCTTGGCAAAGAAAGCATTCTGCCATCTGAGCTATGTCCCCAGCCTGTACTCTGAAATTTAAAATGCCATACAAAGGCACATTCTATTTCTTTAAAAAAATATTTTGGGGGGGCATGACAGCATACCTGTGGAGGTCAGAGGACAATCTCGAGGTATCTATACCCCACCTTCTTTGAGACAGGGTCTCTTGTTACTGCAGAACTGCCAGCCTGCACAGGAACATCAGACTAGCTGGTCCATGAACTTGGGATTCTGTTAGCTCCACCTCCCACGGCTGTAGGCATGTCAGGAGCTCAGATGCACTTTGTGTCCTGCTCTATGTGTGAGGGTGCTGAGGAATTGAACCTGGGCCTCCAGGCTTTGCAAGTGAGCACCTTGAACTTACCCAGCCATCTCCATAGCTCCTTGATTAGGTTTTATTGTCTCTCCCCCCAGGGGAAAAAAGCCAAACAATTCATTTAACTTTTAAAATGTGTTAGTGTAAAGTTATTCACAATGCTAGTATTATTTTCACACTCTTCGTGGTATCTGTAGTTATGTCTCCTTCTTCATCTCTATTTCTTTCTGATGTTTTCTGCCATTTATATTTCAGATAATAAATGTGTTCTCGATCATCTTCTGACTTTATTTGGTTCTGTGGTTTGAATATTTATTTTATTTTTTTAAAAAACCTTTTTGTTGATAGCTTCTATAATTATAGATAATAAACCATTATGATTCCCTCCCCACCCTCCCTCATATATCTCCCCCCTCTCAATGAGTCTCTATTTTGTTCCGATGTCATCATCTTTTCCTCCCATTATGTGTAGGCACTGTGAAGTCATGAATATCAAGACCATTCTGTGTCTGGAAGTTTGCATTGTGAGCAGTCCTCCCCTTCCTTTGGCTCTTACAATCTTTCCACCACCTCTTCACAATAGACCCTGAGCCTTGGGAGGTGTGACAGAGATGTCCCAGTGCTGAACACTCCACTGTCACTTCTCAGCACTGTGGTCTTTTATTTTATTTTTCACTGATTAAGGCTCTTATTTCATTATCTTTAAAAATGTTTTGTTATTGTTCATGAATAAGTATATACATGTGCATATGTGTTCGTGTGTGTGTGTGTGTGTGTGTGTGTGTGTGTGTATGCATGCCACAGTGTGTGTGTGGTGGTCAGAGAACAACTTTGGGCTCCATCCTCACCAGTGCACTTTACTTGAAGCTAAGTTTCTCTTCACCTCACTCTGTTCTTTTTACTGTACTTGTTGAGAACTGGGAAATTCTCCTGCCTCCGCCTCCCATTTTACTGTCAGTGTGCTGGAATTACTGAAGCCCACCACAGCTTTTAGCTTTTTACATGGGGTTTAAGGATTGAACCTGGCGAGCCATCTCCCCAGACCTGATCATCTTTCTTTCTTTCTTTCTAAAATGTGGTGCTAGACAACTCCTAGGTCTCCATTCCAAGGAACATTCCAGGAATCCCACTGATGAGGGCCCTCAGTGGAATGGGGGGCAGGGTGGAGGGATATGCTGGTACCAACACATGATTTGTACATACAAAGTTTCTACTTATTAAAAAAATCAATCAATCAATAAAAATTTAAAATGTGGTGCTGGAGATTGGATCCAGGGTCTCAGGCATGCTACACACACAGAGCACAGCCCATCCTATGATCTTTTTTGTGAGTGGGAGCTTCTATCACTTTTACTATATCCCCCCGTTTTGATGTGGAATATTTTCATTATCATTCAGTTGAAAGTAATTAAACATTTTTTCCATCTATATAATTTTTTCTTTGATCTGGGGCGATTGCTGGAGAGATGGCTCAGTGGTTAAGGCGTTTGTCTAGAGCAGTCCACTTCCATGACACTCTGAAACCTCTTGTTTTTGACATCTGACTTAACAGCACTATGGTGGGAAAATGTCTACATGACATCAGTTCTTTGGAACTTTTTGGGGCTAGCTTTGTGGCCTTGCACATGACTCATTTCAGTAAATGTTCTGGGTATGCTGGAAGAATACGAGTTGGTTTTTTTTTCAGTTATTGGATGAAGGGTTCTATATATATTCATCAAGTCCAGTTTAATTTTCTTAAATCACACTTGCAGTTTTACTACAGTTAATCTTTTGGATAATTAATAATTCAGGGAAGTTTGTTGAAATTAGCCACAGTGATGGTAAACTTTGTTATTTCTCTATGAAATGCAATTAATTATTGTTTATTTATGTTTTAGATTTTGGGAGGAGGTTTTTTTTTTTTTAATCCCCCCTCCCTTTCCTGCCCTGGGAAGTCTCACTCTAACCCAGGCTGACCTGGAACTCACTCTGTTGCTCAGGCTGACCTTGACCTTACAGTGAAGCTACCTCAGCTTCCTGAGTGCTGGGATAATAGGTGTGAGCCACCACATCTGGCTATATTTTAGATTTTAAAAAACCTATTTTAAGCTGAGTGTGGTGCCTGGAATCACAAAATGACTTCCAGGTCAGCCTGGACGAGAGTGAGACCCTGCTTCAAAACAAACAAAAATTTAAGAGAAGTTTAAATTTCTTTTAGCTGTTGGTGAATTACATGTGTATTTTTATATGATATGATGTCTGTGTGTGAGACATTTTTATATTGGATCAGAAATTTTTAACGTTAAATGATAGTCTTCAACTGACTGTGATTTTCCTACCTCGGCCTCCCCAGTGCTGGGATTAAAGGCATTCACCACCACAGCTGGTTGTTAAACATTTATATTAAGGATGACATTCTTTATCATTTTTAAAAATAGTTTATTTATTTGTTTTTCAAGCAGAGAGATACAGAGAGAGAGAGAGAGAGAAAGAAAGAGAGATATAGCGAAAGCACCAGGGCCACACCTTGTGGGTCTGGCTTATGTGGGTCCTGGGGAATTGAACTGGGGACCTTAGGCACTGGAGGCAAGTGCCTTAACCTCTGAGCCATCTCTCCAGCCCTCATTCTTTTTTAAAAAATATTTTATTTATTCATTTTCAAGCAGAGCGATACAGAGAGAGAGAGAGAGAGAGAGAGAGAGAGAGAGAGAGAGAGAGAGAGAAAACCAGGGCCACCACCTTGTGGGTCTGTCCAGCCCTCATTCTTTATCATTTATTGCAAACATTTTGCTCGAGAATATCATTTGTCTGTTTTTCAGTGTGTGTATGTGATATGCTAGAGTTCATGTGTGTGAGTGGCGATGCACACATGCCATTGTGCACGTGTGGAGGCCAGAAGGCAATCTTTGGATGTGGCTTCTTGCCCTTCCAC
>PVHP010052629.1:0-11025 GCA_004024765.1 Zapus hudsonius
AGGGCACTTAGGGGGACACTTCGGGGGGCACTTGGGGGCTTGGCACTTGGGAGGGCACTTGGGGGTGCACTTGGGAGGGGGCTGGCACTGCTGCTGGCTCTGCTGGCAGGACATCTCGGCTGGTGAGTGTTCTGGACCTGAGGGAGAGACAGGCACGAGTCAGACCCAGGACTGCAAGGTCACCTGTCCACTCTGGCCCTCTGAGCACAACTGGTCATCAGAAGCCCCAGCTGCAGCAGCTGTGCTTCTAACCCTGGCATCCTCTCCCAGCATCAGCACCTCGTCATCATGTCTTGGGGAGCAAAGGAAGCCCATCTTATGTCAGATAAGAATCGACATCTGTTGGCTCAGTGGTTAATGGTTCATCCTTGAAAAGCTTGCAGGCCCAGGTTCAATTTCCAAGCCACCCACATAAGCCAGACCCCAAAAGTGGCACAAGTGTATGGTGTTTGTTTGCAATGGCAAGAGGCCCTGGTGCACCCCTACACACACACACACACACACACACACACACACACACACACACACACACAGAGCACACACACATGCACACAATTGTTTTTAATTTAAAGGAAGAATTTCCATCTGCTATCCAATAGTAGTGAACAAAGACCAAATGTCATAAATCATGCCCGAATCAGAGACTTTAAGCAGAAGGGGAAATTGTTCCAAATATGACTTCAGACTCGGAAATCACCCAATTAAAAGGTCATTTGGGGGAAATTGTAGTTTTAAAAGAAAAGGTAGCAATTTCCTCTCGTAATAACTTACAAGATTGATTTTACTTTGTAGGTCAGTATTACCAATGACTTTGGGGATTACCAAGTCAGTAATCTCACCCACTAACAACAACAACAACAACAAAAAAAAAAACCACTGAAAAACCCAATAATCCCTATGAGCCTGAGACATGAAGCTTGTTCCCTGCTCTCTGGGCCACCTGCTCAGGTCAGACTTTGGATGCTGACATTCTAACCATCCTGGGAATTGTGTTTCCAAATCCCAGATCTGTGGCTATATGTGTGTCCCAAGCCCAGAGGAGCTTCTTATGTCCTGTCATGACACCAACTATCCTTTACAGGTTGGACCAGAGCTGTTTTTCACAGATGATCCCTTCACCAAAGTGAGGCTAAGGTCCATGTGCTTCCCTGTCCCCTGATCTGCCTTGCTCACCCCATTGAAGGAAAATTTCTTCTCTCCAAAGCCCAAGCGTCCAGATCTCCATCGTGTTTTCCATGGCATCCAGCATTATATTGCCTTCCACCCTTCAATCATTCCAACAGTCTTATTCCACCGCATGGCCTCCTACCCCTGAGTCCATGCCCAGCCTCTCTTCAATGGCTAGGCTTCCCTCTGAGAGCTCTTATTTCTTCCCCGGTTGATACTTACAGTGGTTTTGGCAGCAGAGTGTCTCTGGGAATGTCAGGAGGTGAGTGGATGGAGGTGCTCTGGCCCCAAGCCCTTTTATCCCATCCTTGGAACCCTCCTCAGTGTGTGAGGCAGGGCCCAGGCATGGGAAGACCCACCTTCTGAGGCTCCATGTCCTATGACAGGTGATGACTTTGATGATTCACCTCTCTTCCTCCTGGAGACTCAGATAAACTTCTCTCATCTGAACCAGCATGGTTTTTGAACTATGTAGTGACAAGGTTATGTTATCTTCTGCTTCATTCTGACTCACAAATGCCAACTTCATGTCCTCTTAGGTGTCCCAATTCTTACCTTTTGGAGGCAGAAAAAATTGTAAGAGTCATGGTAGGGGAGAATACCCAGAGCCACCATCTGCCCTCAGCAAAAACACACAAAGAAAAAAAAAATAAAATATTTTTATTAATTTATTCTGGGGACAGAGAGAGTATAGGCATCCCAGGGCCTCTTGCAGCTGCAAACTCCAGACTTATGTGCCACTTTGAACATCTGGCTTTACAAGGATTCTGTAGAATTGTAACTAATATGGTAGGCTCTGCAAACAAGTACTTTTATAATTTATTAAAGCAGACTTTCTTTTTTAAATTTATTTTATTTTATTTATTTATTTTCAAGCAGAGAGAGAGAGATGGAGAGAGAGAGAGAGAGAGAGAGAGAGAGGGGGGGGGGAACCAGGGTCACCACCTTGTGGGTCTGGCCCATGTGGGTACTGGGGAATTGAACCCCGGGGCCCTAGGCACTAGGGGCAAGTGCCTTAACCGCCGAGCCATCTCTCCAGCCCAACAAGTACTTTTAAATGCTGAGCTATCTCAAGCTCTGTCTTTTTTTTTTCTTGACACAAATTGACAAAAATTCATTTTCTCTTGGTAATCTGGATTGTATTATTTAGATATGCCATGTGGTTTCTCCACTTGTGTCCAAGTCATTCTACCAGCAATAGGAGTCAGCAAACTTCCACCTCCAGCCAGAAGCTATTTTCCGTTTGTGTACAGCCTATGAGCAAGACATTGTGTATGTTTGTTTGAAAATATATGTTTTTTGTTTGTTTGGGGGTGCGTTTCTAGTCCATCTGTAGTGAGTTATGGACTCCTTTCCTCATATTTGAAAAAGTAAAAACAATCCATGTAAAAATTATATTAAATTCATATTTAATAAACAACGTTTTATTTAGACTCTAGCTGGGTCCATTCCTTTGTTGATTTTCTATAGTTGTTTTCACATTATAATGGTGGAGTTGAGTAATTGGGACAGAGATACAATAGTTCCCAAAGACTAAAATATATTATCACTTGTTAGTTATCAAAAGAATCACTGAATTCTGGTTTTCTTCATGACTTCCTAACAGTCAAGCTCAGACAGGTCAAGAAAATGCTCTTTCTGGCATCTAGTTGTAATTGTGTGTCTTTATGGAAATTCCCTGACTGGCCTTTAGCTTCTTTCTGTATTTCCTTACTTTACAATTTTAAAGTACAGACAGTGATAAAAAAAATGCTCACTAGTATATTCTGCCAGTAGGTAAAAGAACATAAAGAGCGAGGCTGGCAGAAGGCCAGAGTCAGAAAAAAAACCTTAAAAATGAAATACCTACATAACACATTCCTTATAAAGGAGAATAAAGCCACACCTGTAACCCCATCACTTGTGAGGATGAGACAGGAGAACAGCCTGGGCTGTACAGAAAGACCCTGAAGAAAGAGAAGAGAGAAATATCATTGATGCTTCCCAAGACAGGGCAAAGAGAGCTGCTGCAAATCATCCCAGACTTGCTTGTCCAGCAGAACCAAGTGGGGTAGGTTGCTGGAGAGGGAAACACACACATTGTCACACACACAATATATATATATATATATATATATATATATATATATATATATATATATATATATATGCATGTCTACTTTTTTTCAGATTGATTTTAGGATTGTTCTGTTTCTCTCCCCAGTCTACAATTGAGCCCTGCTGGTTCCACACACAGCTATAGTCTCCTCATTGCAACCTCCTTCCCTCTTTCTCTCTTCCTTATCTCCCCCTGCTTACATCTCATAATTACAACCTTTCATAACTTCAGAGGTTGGTAAGTATGGGTTTTGGTTATCCTTGTTTTTCAATTATTTATTCTCTCTCCTCCCCATGTGTGTTTAAGACTCCATTATTCTGGTAAGTATACTGATGTCATTAACTATGAAATGGAACCAGAAAAGGAGTTTGTGTGTGTCAGAGCAGGGATCTCTGTATTGCTTCACATAATTGGAGACACAAATCTTGACATTGCAAGTGGCCCCATGGAAGGAAGGAGGGAAGGAAGCAAGAGGAGGAGGAGACATAGGGAAGTCAGACCTTATATATGATGACACTGTTCAAACAGATGTGAGAAGACCTCTATGAGCCTTAAGCCCTTGCCGCTTTCCATCTCTAGGTTTTCGTTATTGTATTCTCTGCTAAAAATACAGTTTCTACCCTAATACTTTTAGTAGATGAAGGGAAAGTCAAAAGTTCACAGCTGGTTCAAGTTAGTGTACAATGCTATGAGGAGATTTTCCAAAATAATACTAATTAATCAATTAGTTAAAACTATATTAAAATGAGAAGTATGTGAGGAAAAACTCTCTCCATTTAGTCAGTGACAGAGATACTGGGGAAGAGTCTAAAGTTCACCAGATCCTGTGTGAATAATGTATAGGTCATAAACGGAAGACTGAAGCCAGTTCACCAATACTTGTAAAATATAACACGTTTCATTTGTGTGTATGTATGTATAACATATGTTATGTATATAAATAACTAATTTAGTTAGAGACTAAATGTATGTTTATACAAACATATGCACATTTATCTTTTATAGTAATTGTGATTTTTTGCCTTCCACCTTTCTGGTTTCTCCTTCCAATTCTACTTCATTAGAAAATTTCAAGAAATCATGGGCTATGGCACGTTCATAGGGTGACCATATATGCCAGCATGCAGAGACATTCATAGTGTGACAATATATGCCAGCACGCAGGGACATATCATAAGGTGACCATATATCCCAGCAGTAGGGACAGTTTTAGATTGTATTTTTTTAAGTCTTTTTTAAAATATATATTTATTGTCCATAATGAGTTACATTATTTAGTGGGCAAACAATGCGTTGTTATCCCGAATTCCCCAATTCCCCCCCTCCCCATCCCTGATCAGTTGGATATCCTCCTCCGTGGGCTGTCTGTATTAGTCCTTGTGGCAAAGGATCCTGTATATCTTAGTACTCAGCCCAGTCTTCCTGGCCCAAGTTTGTTGTTACTGATGGGTGCCATGCCTCTGGACAGTCTCCCCCACCACAGCTCTCACAATCTTTCCGCCCCCTCTTCCGCTCAGTTCCCTGAGTCGTGGTGGGTGAGTAAAAAGGCTGCTTTAATGTTGCGAGCTTAGAGGTCCTTGTGTAGAAAATCCTGGTTTCTGTCTCATTGGCTTATCCTGTGTTGATTGAATGACTGTGGTTATAGGTCCCTTGTTCATCTGTCATTGTCTGCTGGGTTCCCTATGGATCCTCCCCGATATGACTGTGGTGGCTCCTCTCTTGCCAGGATCTCAGCCATCGGCCTACGGTTGGTTGGTAGGGTTAGATGGATAGATTGTATCTTTTGCCCCAGCATATTTTATCATAAACATCTTCAGTATCAGGCATGTTTCAGTTTGGATGATAATGTCCTCATGCTACCCTTAAATGAATGGTGTGAAATCTAAAACTCTATTCCTGGCTTTCAAGGACATGGGTAGGCAGTATAACCCTATTCTGTTTCTATAAGTTTTTCTGTGCTTAGGGAAAAGAAAACCTTCTCATAAGTTGATGTGTCCTGTTGACTTCACTTTGAACAGGACACCTGTCTCACCTATAATTTGCTTTGTGTGGAAGACCTCTGAAATGGGACTGTGTATTTCTTAAGAGCAGAGTCTGGATGTGAAATGTGTATCCCTCAGTAGGTTGGAACAGGAATATGCACACAGCCATTTAACCAGCACGGAGTAGCACCTGAGAATTTGCAAATAGCTCTTTCACATGACTCAAGGCAATGACATGTTAACCCTAAGGTGTGCCCAGGGAAAGGCAGTGTCACATCTTACAGACTTACTTCTGAATTACCCAAAGGTGGTGTTGGCTCTCAAGTTATTCCAAAGGGCTTAGTTATGGGAGGAGAGCTCAGGATATCAATTCCCTGAGTATCACATTCCAGGCCAAGGTTCCCAGGATGAGAGAACAAAGATACCATTGAACCCAACCTCATCCTCCAGCCGGGACAACACCTAGCTGCCAGTTCATCTGACATGGACACAGGTGATGACCAACACACATATATATTCTCAAAAGCTCATTTCTTTTTTGTTCCTTTGCCTTTTAAAACTAATATTTCAGGTTAGTATACAAAGTAATGAGTGTCATTGCGACACTTTCATAAATATATGCTATTATGCTTGTCTCTTATTCCCCTCTTCCACCACCATCACCCTACTAGTAACCTTTCTTGTTAAGTTCCTTTGTCCCTTCAGGTGTTCTCCCCTTCTGCTTTCATGCCTCATGTGGTCCATGACTCTCTCATATTCTTCATCCCCCTCTCTTTGCATATCTGCCTCCTCTCTTTTTTCAACTTTCTACTTTCTTGTCCTAATATATAGTTCAATTTCAATATAGATTCTGCATATGAGAGGGAGTGTGTGATGTATCTTTCCTAGCCTGAGATATTTCACTTCACAAATGATCTTCAGTTTCCTCCATTTGCCTTCAGATGTCATGACTTCATTCTTTATTATGGCTAAATAAAGTTTCATTATGTAAATATTTTTAAAATAAATTATCTTTGTATGGACATCTAGGTTGGTTCTATAACTTAGCTCTTGTGAGCTGTTTAGCAATTGGCACTGATAAACAGGTATATATGTGATATGCTGACTTGGAGTCTGTATTAGTTACTTGCCTTACTGCTGTGAGAAAATTCCTGACACAAGCAAATTAATGAAGGAAGGGTTTATTTTGGTTCACAGCTCAAGAGAATATAGTCCATCATGGAGGGAAGGCGTGGCAGAGGGAAAAGAAGTTGATTGGTCACAGAATCCACAGTTGAGAAGCAGAAAGTAATTAATGTAGGTTCTGGGATCGCATTCTCCTTTGAGTACAGTCCAGGACCCTCAGCACATGGAATGGTAGCACACATAGTTGGGTCTTTCAATTTCAATTAATCTTATCTATATACACCCAAAGATAAGCTGAGACCTTCATTTCCACTGCAAGACTAAATCCATTAAGTTTGAGCCAGCTGACTCATCACAGAGTCCTTTGGAAATATCTATAGGGCTGTAATAGCTGGGTCATGTGATGGTTCTATTTTTAGATTTTTGAGAACACCCCATAGTGATTTCTACAGTATCTGTGCCAGCTTGCACTCCTACTAACACCATAATTATTTTATTGATGATAGACATTCTGACTGGGATGTGATGCTCTCAAAGCAATTTTAATTTGATTTTCTCTGATAATTTCTATTTTGCTGATTTGGGTAGAGGAGAGGTGATAAAAAAGGGTAATGGGATAGGAACTTGTTCAAGTTACAATACTAATATACTAAAATCTAAATATTTTTAACTAAATTATTAAAGAAATAAATTGAAGAAGACACTGTTCAATGGAAAGGTCCCCCAAGTTCATGGATTAGTAGAATTAACATTGTAAAACTGGCTATATTATCAAATTTGATCTTATAGATTCAACATAATTCACATAAAAACCTCAATGACATTTTTCATAGAATTAGAAAAAAATCCCTGAAATCCATATGGAAACACCAAAGGTCCCAAATAGCCAAAGCAATCCTAAGTAGAACAAGCTATTCTGTAGGCATCACAATACTTGATCTCAGATTATACTACAGTGCCATAGAAACAAAAACAGCATGTGCTAGTAAAGAAATGGACTTGTAGATCAATGGAATAAAATATAGGAGCCAGAAATAAACCTGCACAGCTACAACCACCTAATGTTTGATAAAGGTTTCAAAAACAGTGAAGAAAGGTTGCCTCCCCAGCAAATGGTGTTGAGAAAATTAGACATCCATATGGAGAAGAATGAAAACAGATCTGTATCTCTTACCTTGCACAAAAAAGTAATGCAAAATGAAACAGAACCCCTTAATGTAAGACCTCAAATATTAAAATTTGTGGAGGAAAACATGGGTAAAATTATTTAAGAAATAGGAATAGACAAGGCCATTCTAGAAAAGACCACAGTACCACAAGAAAATAATTGCAAAATCTGACAAAATTTCAGGATTACAGCACAGCAAGGAAACATACAACAAAATGAGAAGGTGGACTACAGAAGGAGACAGGAAATAAATATCTAGACTTTATGAAAAACTCCAGGAAGTAAACATCCAGCCCCCTCTCTTCTCTTAATTGCCTAGTTAATAAATGAATAGTGAATGAACAGGCAGTTCTGAAAATGAGGATTCATTTCTAAGCCTCAGTTTCCAAAGCTAAATTGAATAAGTAGCATTTCAATAGAAAAGAACCTTATTGTCAAGAGCTCTCTTGCCCAGCAGTGGACCCTGTGTGCTACTAACCAGCCAAGCTAGATATGCTCACTAGTGCAATAATGGTACGACTGGTATAGGAGTAGCCAACTGTTCTCTGGATTTGAGAGCCACTCCACATGAGGGAAATTATACCTGTCATTGAAACCCTAGTCAAATGCCAGTGGTTGGGTAGATCATAGGGCCTGGAAAGGAAGCTACTACCGTTGCTTGGCTAAATGGATAGGTTGTGACCATCAAACTGCCCTCTATTTATGTTTATGTCCATAAGTTATTAATGCTCTCCACTTTTGTCAAAGAACTTTCTTTTTGCAGTTTTTGGTGACTAGTGGGGGGAGCTCAAAACTCATCCTAGTGACTGCGAAGTGCTCAGTGATAAATGAGACATCTATATCATCACCCCTAAGGCTCAGAAAACACTGCAGAAGAGGGGGTAGAAAGAATATAAGACCAAGGGGATGGGGACAAGTGCTGTAGAATACTATTTCTGGACACGACTCGGTCATTGCATTCATGAGTTCGTGGCTGTGGTTACAGGCACAAGACCTGTGCAATACCAGGCCCATCTGCATTCCTTCCTGGATGGAACATACACTCACATAAGCAGTTTTAATTAAACTCAGTGAATCTCTTTGGTCTATCTATCTATCTATCTATCTACATAAATTTTTGACTCGTTTTTTTCATTTCTAGTATTTCAGTTTAGTGTATTTCACTATTTTTCTTATCTCTATTGAATTCCTCTGTTCTACCTTTTATGAACATCACATTGTGCCATATAAACATGAATGTGCCCATCATTTGGATAATTTCATAAGCATCTAATATCACAAGGTGCTTTCAGGATGGGAAGCAACAGGAATGCTTTTACACTAATGTAAATTGGACATCCATTGGCGCTATATTGCAGAGTTGAACAGGTTCATGTTCACAGTTCAATGACATAATTTCTCAGCACATATTCTAGAGATGCTCCCCTGCACATGGACCAGATGTAGAGGACTTTTAATAATGCTACTGTTTAAAGCTACAGCATCATTAGAAAGAGTGTAAGTATCCGTTAATAAGAAAATGGTTAGATATACAGGTGTGTGGTTGTAAGAAGTTAACTAAGCTATAATTATTAACATGAATGTCTCATAAATGATTCCATAATTGAAAAGCAAGTCTGAATAAGGGTCCACAAAGGGTGTAGAATTTAAGTACAAGATAGCAAAAGTATAGTACATAGTTCAGAGAAACACAATGTACTAGAAACATAAAGAAAAACACAGGAACATTTAAGTTCAAATACAGGAGCAGAGGGAGAAGTGGGCATTAAGTATTTGAAATGTTTACCTCTTAATTGGCTGAAGCACAAGCATTTATTCATTCTTTAATTATATTTTCTTTTTGGTTCTTTCAAGGTAGGATCTCACTCTAGCTCAGGTTGACCTGGAACTTGCTCTGTAGTTCCAGGCTGGCCTCAAACTCACATTGATTTTCCTATCCTCTGCTTCCAGAATATTGAGATTAAAGTTGTGCACCACCATACCCAGACTAAGTATAATTTTTATAAGTTCCAGTAATATTTTAAACCAATTTTTTTATTTAAAACTTTAAATTGAATTAAAATATATTGAAATAATTCAATTAAAATTCTTACAGCCAGGTGTGGTGGTGCATGTCTTTAATTCCAGCTGTTGAGAGGCAAAAGAAAGAGGATTGCCATGAGTTCGAGACCACCTGAGACTACATAGTGAATTCCAGATCAGCCTGGGCTAGAGTGAAATCCTACCTCAAAAAATTCTTATATATAAAATTTTATGTGCATATATATATATATACTTTATTATATCAAACTTCTGAAATAGGATTCTCTGAAAATCATTCAATAAAATCAAGTTTATCAGTATAGGGTGATTTTTTTCTGCTTATTCATTAATTTATTTCCAGTGTTCAAATAAACTCCTGCATATATTAGGCTCTTAGTATTTATTGAATATTTTATTTATAATATCTTGCTTTTCTAGTTTGTTTTGTTTATATGAGTTTTGATGTTGTATTGAATTTTTATCTTGATAGATACAAGTCTATTAAAAAATTATAACATTTGTTCTAGTTCTTTTGTACAATAAAAAAAATCTCCCTCACCCCCGGGGCCATGCATGGTGGTTCATGCTTTTAATCGAATCACTTGGGAGGCAGAGGTAGGAAGATACATATGAGCTCTAGGCCAGCTGAAACTACATAGTGAATTCCAGTTCAGCCTGGGCTAGAGTGAAAACCAACCTCAAAAAAAAAAAGTGTTTTTTTTTTCTAGTATGAGTCCCACTTTCTGATTCACTTAAAATTTCACTCTTTAGGGCTCCATGGTTAAAAGTGCTTGCTTGCAAAGCCTGATGGTCTGGATTCAACTCCCCAGTACCTATATAAAACCAGATGCACAAAGGTTCCTGTACCTAGAGTTCATTTACAGTGGCAGGAGGCCCTGAAGCACCCATACACTTATATACTGTGTGTGTGTGTGTGTGTGTGTGTGTGTGTGTGTTTGCTTCTCTCTCTCTCTATCAGCTTGCAATTAAACAAATAAAAAATATATTTTATACTTTACTCTTTGATCCACCCCAAACTCACTTCATGCATAGAATGTGTTGTTTTCCTTCTAATTCTACTTACTAAACCAGAGGCTTTTCCTCTGATCTGATACCTCCGTTAACATATTTCAAGTTATTTCACACAGAGGCTTCCCTTTCTGGGAAATGTATTTATTCTATTTGCCTCTGATTGTATTTTTCAGGAATAAGATCTATTCAGCAAAGACTCACAAGGACTTTGTGGTAGTTTGAATGTGATGATGTAAATATATGTCCCCATAGACTTTAGATGTTTTATTAAAATTGAGGTGGCAGGGTCAGCCCTTAGCAGGGAGACCCCTGCTACAGGTAGGTGTGTGTGTGTGTGTGTGTGTGTGTCTGGGGTGGATCCAATTTCCAGCCCAAAGGTGTATAGAGAGCAGTTTTGATCTTTGTTTTGGGTTTTGTTTGCTGCCTGCTGG
>PVHP010052630.1:0-11018 GCA_004024765.1 Zapus hudsonius
GGAGTTCTGGGATTATGCCCTGCATTTTGTTTATTTGTTGTGCATTACTGGGGATTGAACCCAGGACCTTATGTATGCTAGACAACTGCTCACCCACTGAGCTACATCCCAGGTCTTTTCCAAAGGAGATTTGCCCTCTATAGACTGTTGAAGGGGATGTGGATGCTTTTAATTAGCCACATTGCTGACATCATTTATTTCTTCTTTATAAGATGGAAATAATATGAATTGTGAAGATTACACCAGGCAGTATACATACAGTCTGTGCTGACATCATACCAAGCACGTAGATCCCATAGGAAATAACAGTCCTTCATTTCACCTATAGAAATGGAAGGCTTCTCTGCCTGGTCTGACTGAGGGCAAGTAGAACATTTTAGTAGTAGAAATGAATGTCTCTTCTTATGCATAGGCTCCAACTTCCCTCTCTTGTTTAGAATAAGATAGAAGGAAGCCTGAAACCTGCTCAGAAGATACACTCATCCTTACACGTCAAAGTTAATTAAAATGAAAAGCAGTCCCGAAGTCTCCCCAAGAAGACATTCATTTGCAAACACAAGTGTAACACAACTTGAGCTTTTTGTTGTTGTTGTTATTGTTGTGAATGCTAGTTACTTGTCTCATGGCTGTGACCAGATACCAGACTGAAGACAACTTAAAGCAGGAAAGATTTACTTTGGCTCACGGTTTGAAGAGATACAGTTCATGTAGATACAATCGTTCGCAGCAGGGAAGGTTTGGTGGTCTGCTTTCTCACATCTGTGCAGCTCAAGTAATAGAGAAAGGAAAATACTGGTGCTCATCTTTGTCGTTGGCTTTGTCGTTTCTCCTCTTCTCATCAATTCCATGGAACAGTACCACCTATATTCACGATGGGTCTTCCCTCCTCTCTGAAACCTCTCTGGTGGGGCTGGGGAGATGGCTCCCTAGGTAAAGCACTTGCCACACAAACATTAGGACCTGAGTCTGGATCCCCGAACTCATGTAAAATGTTGGACATGGTGACACACACCTGTAATCCTAGTGCCTAAAAAACAAAGACAGGGGACTCCTTAGAGTTCACTGGACTTTAGCTGAAACAGTGAGATTGAGGTTCAACAAGAGACCCTGTCTTTAAAAATAAGTTTGGAGAATGACTAAGGATGATCCCAACCTTGACCTCTGGCCTCAACATATACACACGTGAATGCACACCCACACATACAAACATGCTCACATACACATGTACACACACCACACACACACACCAAACAAATAAATAACAGAACCTCTCTGGAAACATTTGCCTAGACATGCCAGGGGTGTATCATCTAGATGATTCGAAATGTAGTCAAACTGACAATGAAGATGAAACCATCACAGTGCCTATACTAAAGTAGAATTAAACTCAGCCAATCAGGAGCAGCTAACAACCATAACTTATGTAAGCAGCTGTTTTATGATAGGCCAGCCCGAATAGTGTGACAACTATCTGACAATAAGTATTTTCCTTGTTCTGTTTCTTTGTGTAGCCTGTGAATGCCTCCCCTTGTGTTCCCTGAGGGGAGTTCCTCGACCACTTCTGGTTTCAAGCTGCCCAGTTCATGAGTCTTTGTTTGCTCAAATAAACTCCTTAGAACGCAATTAATTGTGTCTAAGTTTGCTTCTATCACACACATGCACACACAGGCATTCATCATCACTATAACTTCCACTGCTCTGCTACGTTATCTGAAGAGTGATCTTGACTCTTCTCTGGGTTCAACATTTCTTTCTCCACCCATTCAATCTTCCAGCAGAAGAAAAGAAATATTCACAGAGTTCTGGCCAAAGTCTTTTTTTTTTTTTCTCAGCCTGTAGTGGTTTGAATGTAAATGTCCCCAATAGCCTGAGGTATTTTTGATTAAGATTAAACTTCCTAAGTAAGTCTCTGGCAGACAGAACCATGCTGGAGAAGGCATGTGTCACTGGGAGATTGGATCTTGATTCCAGCCCTAAGGTGATCAGAGTCAGCTCATGTTGGCTGCCTTCTCTCTCTGCTACAGCTGTTTGGAAGTGAGCTTCCCCCTGGAATCTGTAAGCCTGGAATCAACCCTTTTCTCCCATGAGCTGCTTCTGATTGGATGTTTGTCCCAACACCAGGAAGGTAACTGCAACACAGCCATTCAGTTGCATAATAATCAGAGGAACACGAAGCGATTTTTCAGCTTCACTTACACCCTTCCCAGGGCATTGCACTAAGTTAATTGTTTTTCTTTCTGAGGATAAGGACTTCTGTTTCAGCTCACAGGAAAACCTAATACCAAGAGAAGCAGTCGGTGAAGTGATCCTGGCAAAGCTAGCCATAAAGGTCAGAGGAAGGGTGAGACACGAGAAATAAACCTGAAGGAACATTCTGACCTCCTGCTTTATTTGGGAGAAATAATTAATCAGAACCATATGGAATGACCAGTGTGCTTTGGTTGTTATTCCCTTGGCCATGAGGCTGCTTCCTGAATGAAGACATTGTACAACTTGACTTGGGGGAGAAACTGGTTGCTATCAACTCTGACCACAACAGATGTAAAATAACAGACTCCAGTATTCCTGCAGAAGGCCTGACTTTGTTTTTCTGGAAACTGTAAAGAGAAATCTGCTGTGTGGCTCCGATTTTGTTTTGTGTGGCTTCCTTTCAGCCCTGTCCGAAAAGCTTTGTCCCTCTGCTACCTATTAAGCGAAGGGAAAGGAGGTCTTGAGACCCCTACATAAAAGAATCCTGGGGAGTGGCCCTGCCATAGATTTGCCCCTTTAACAACCCTTTTGAAAAGATCAAGAGAAAGATGTTTGGGCTTCTAAGGAATCTTAAACTCACTGAATCCAGTTACCCAAGGAGAATTTTAAAAGAGAGAGAAAAAAACAAGCATGAAAAAGATGGAAAGGATCCCTAAAACAAACAGAACTTTATTATTAAGGATCTGTGGTTGACAGCTTTCCCTCCCCTTTCTCTGGCTCTGCCTCCAGCAACAAAGAAAAGGCTGGGTTTACACAGCTGTTGCCTTAAGAACCCAATAACAAAAGACTAAAATTTTAACCTGAATTTGGGGAAGGAAAAAAAAATAAAGCTGACAGTAAAAGATCATTCATATCAAGAAAGTAGCAAAAATCTTTTTGAGGTGAGGAAGACTTTTCTTGAGTGTCGACTTGTGTGAACTTCAAGGGAGTATGAGAGAGGTCAAAAGGCAGAGCTCCCAGGATGTTCCCTCACCCTATCCCACCATCCTCCTGAGAGAGAGACAATACCTGGCAGGACTCTGCAAGAGTAACTGGAGCTAGTTCTCTGACACCAAGGGCCCAGGGAAGGATAATTTAAAGAGCCTGCCTGATATTATTCCTCCTAATTTCTGGAGTCCACCTTAAAGGGAATCTTCATCAAGACGAGAAAAGCAGGCTCTGAGAGAGAGAGAGAAATAGAGAGAGGGGGAGAGAAGGAGAAAGAAATCATCTTCCCTTTTCAATCGTCACAAGGAGGGGAGGGAGAGAGAAAGAGAGGGAGACAGTAGCCAGTGCTTTAAAAGTAAAGCTTCCTGGGCAGGAGAGATGGCTCAGTGGTTAAGGCGCTTGCCTATAAAGCAGAAGGACCCGAGTTTGATTCCCCAGTGCCCACGTAAAGCCAGATGCACAGGGTTGCACATGTGTCTGGAGTTCGTTTACAGTGGCTGCATGCCCTAGAGTACCCATTCTCTCTCTCTCTCTCTCTCTCTCTCTCTCTCTCTCTCTCTCTCTCTCTCTCTCTCTCGTAAATAAAATATTTTAAAACTTTTTTTAAAAACCCCAAAATATAAAGCCTCCTGGGAATATAAACATTAAACAATTTTAGACTATTGACTCTTTTCATGAACCAAAAGTTGTCCTAAAACATAATAATAAAGCCTCCTGGGAATATAAACATGAAACTATTGTAGACTGTGGACTATTTATGGACCAAAAGTTGTCATGGCATTATTCATACAATAGAAACTAAGAAGCGGCTAAAGCCATTAGGACATTAAATTAGAAGTAAAACAGTAAGATGGGGTGAGTGCAGGTGGAGAAGGAAGGGATCCTGTACAGAAAACACTGGCAGCCAGCCTTCTCCTCCGCGGTGAGAGGCAGAGCTGACATTGAATTCAGGTCCAGTGGGATGGCTTCTGAGTTTTCATTCCCGATTCCTCTCACCTTCAAGCTGTAAATGCTGAAGGCGTGTCAGGCGCAGTCCGGGTCATAGTAATTCAATAGGTGTTCCTGGAGAACTGCCTGCATGCCAGGCTCCTGTGAACGGCCCCAAAATCAATGAGAAGGGGAGACAGAAATAATCTCAATGCAATACAATGAATTTTGGTAGCATTTCCTTCCCTAAGTGTGGTGGGCAGGGCTTGGTTAGACAAGAAAAGAAAGCCTTTCACTGTAATGGGAGAGGAAAGGTATTTCCTCTTCATTTCCGCTTCATGTCAGAGTGACATTTGGATCGGATTTAATGGGAAGATGAGTTTTACATGGAAAAGGCAAAGAAGGATTCACCCAAAGAAATTGTGAAAAAAGTAAAATAATAATAATAATAATAATAATAATAATAATAATAAGTACATAACCCCTACCCCATGGTCTGATCCAGTATACCCACCAAGGAGGGCCCCCAGTGGATTGGGGACAGGGAGGAGGGAAATAGGGGAACCACCACAAGATTTGCTCAATGTACCTAATTATTGACAATAAAGATTTTTTTTAAGTCTAAAAAGTAATTTGAAAACATGAAAGCCTTGGAAGGCCCTGGGATCTTTTATACAAGTGAAAAATTTTCCTGCTGAAGGCTTAGATGACAGGGTGAAGGAAATTAGATAATTAGACAAAGGCTCATAAGAGAAATCTTGAACTGATCTCTGGCTGCTCACGTCATACACCAGCCCTGTTACCTGCAGTGCTGCAATTACTCAGGTGCACAGAGTTCAAGACCAGCCCCTTCCAGATGCTGCACCCAGGTGTGCTGGCTCCATCTGGATTCAGCCCTGGACCCAAAATTAAAAGTCTGGCTGCTCACAAGAATTTGGAACTTTTTCCTCTTTTTTGGCTCCTGGGCTATTCATCTCCCAGCACCTGAGGTTTTCACCAGTGGTCCGGTTTCATCCTTCCCACCTAAGCTGCCAGGGTGTGAAAGGATATTTTGTTTTTCCCTAGGCCCGTGGACTTTCACATGGGCCCTTCGACCACGTGGATGGATCCACCCCTCACCCCTTGGTTCTTGGACTTTTCCTTTCCCCACCTAACCTCCGATGAAGTGAAATAAATATACTGATTGACAAAAATTAATCCTTCTCAGTTTATTTTCTCAATTCTTTGTTAAAACAGACACGAGTTCAGGTGTGGGATTTGCATTTGCACCCCCATAAAACAGAACCCCGCCACAAGGGAGATGATGCAGATTGAAGAATACATGAAATATGGCTGAAATTAAAGGAAGAGAGTGTATTAGTCAGTGTTCAGGACAGGATGTAACTATCCTGACAGGAACGTGGCTTTTCTCAAGAAGCATTTGTGCCTCGTTCTTTGACTCTTAGACTAGTAAAATCATGAACCCAAACAATTGGAATTTCCCAAGAAATCTCATGCTGGGAGGAGAAAAAGGCTGAGAGACTCTGGAAAGAGACCACCATGCAGAAGAGACTAGCTGAGACCTGAGCAGAGATGAACCAAGCTGGTTACTTCTGCATACCTCTGGGGCTCTGTTTAGACCGAAATCTCTCTCAGATGGAGAGATGGCTCAGTGATTAAAGGCACTTGCTTGCAAAGCCTATTGGCTCAGGTTTGACTTCCCAGAACCCACATAAAGCCAGACACAAAAAGTGGCACTAGCCAGGTGTTGGTGGCATGTGCTTTTAATCCCAGCACTCAGGAGGCAGAGGCAGGAGGATCGCTATGAGTTCAAGGCCACCCTAAGACTACATAGTGAATTCCAGGTCAGCCTGGGTTAGAGTGAGACCCTACCTCGAAAAACAAAAAAATTAATTAATTAATTAATTAATTAATAGAGTGGCACATATTTGTTTGCAATCTAGAGACCCTGGCTTGCACACACACACACACACACACACACACACACACACACACACACACACACACACACACACAAGCAAATAAAGAAATAAAAATATTCTAAACCAAACCCTCAAGCCAGAACTACAAAGGCTTGGAGGTGGGAGAGAGGAGGTCCTTGGATCTCTTGTTCTTCTTCCCAATGTAGACACATTGAACAGGCCTCCTTTTTCTGTCTTCCATCATCACCTATTTGTTTAACTGACTTATTGAAGATGGGTGGCCTAACCTGGCCTGAAAAGGCTATCAGAGCCGAGGCTCTGCCCTAACTCTGGTAACACAGATAGCTCAGTTGGTAAGAGTATCAGACTTTTAATGTGATGGGCTGGGGTTCAAGTCTCTGTTCAGGTGCATCCCGTCCTATTAAGCATCTGGTTCTAACCTTTGAAAAGAGAGAAGTTTCTGCCAGAATTTCCCAGAAATGATAGGGTATATACTGATGTAAATTACATATGAGAAAGAGACCACGATACCCTCACAGAAACACTCAAAAGAAAGTTGACCAAACATTGAGACATCCCACAGCCCACTCAGATTGGCACATAGAATTAACCATCTCAGAAAATCACTATAGTGCATATAACAGATGAGATATAGCCTGGGCTAAGATCAGAACAATGGGAAAGAGAGAGAAAAGAAACTAGCAAGTTATAGGGAACAATTGAACATGAGTCTGAGCAACTAGATGGTTTAGAAAAAATATATATCCAGGGCTGGAGAGATGGCTCAGCAGTTAAGATGCTTGCCTGCAAAGCCCAGTGACCCTGGTTTGAGCCTCAGTACCCACATAAAACCAGATGTAGAGAGTGGCCCATGCATCTGGACTTTGTAGCAACTGGAGGCCCTAGTGTGTTCTCTCTCTCTCTCTCTCTCTCTCTCTCTCTCTCTCTCTCTCTCTCTCTCTCTCTCCTCTCTTTCTCTCTGTGTGACTGCTTACAAATAAAAATGTTAATTTTTAAAAACCCACCCATTCAGGTGACCAGTAACACTCAATGCCACATATGGTAGTTTGAATGTATGTTCCCAATAGGCTCAAGTGTTTTATTTATTAAAATCTTGTCCCTGGGGACGGATCTGATTTCTAGCTCAAAGGTCTGCAGACAGCAGACAGTGCGAGTGGCTGCTGTGTTTACTGTCTCTTTGCTTTCCGTGCTGGTGTGTGGTTGTATTTCTCTGCTTGGATCTGTGAAGGGGAGCCAGCTTCTCCCACCATCAACAGAGCTTCCCCTGGATCTGTAAGCTTCAAACAAATCCCTTCCTCCCATAAACTGTGTCTGGTTCGGAAGTTCATCCAAGCATTGTGGAGCTGAGAATATCTTTCCTGTAGCTTCTTTCTTTCTCTGTAGTAGTTCAAGTTTCTAATGCCTATTTACTGCTCGTGGCTTTTCTCTCGTTACAAATTGCATCACCAGTTCCTCTAAAAGCCATTGTATTTACACAAAGTATTTCTTCTGTGGGGATGCATATTAGATTTCTTCCTCTGTAGTGCAAAGTACACTTACTTACCAAACATCTAGATAACTATGGCAACTTGAATATTTTGCCTTGGAAACTTCTGGCCTCTGTTCTCACCCAAACAAAACACCTAGAAATGAAGCCAGGGGTGGTGGTTCATACCTGTAATCCCAGCACCTGGGAAGTTGAGGCAGGAGGTCATAAATTGAAGGCCAGCCTGAGGTGCACAGGGAGACAAAGCAAACAAAAAAATAAAAACCTAAGAAGAATGTATAAGAAACTGTGCCTGGGCTGGAGAGATGGCTCAGAGGTTAAGGCACTTGCCTCCAGTGCCTAAGGCCCCTGGTTCAATTCCCCAGGACCCACGTAAGCCAGACCCACAAGGTGGTGGCCCTGGTGCTCTCTATCTATCTATCTATCTATCTATCTATCTATCTATCTATCTATCTATCTATCTCTATCTCTATCTCTCTGCTTGAAAAATGAATAAATAAAATATGAATAAATAAATAAATAAATAAATAAATAAATAAAAAGAAACTGTGCCTGGCAATGGGGACCATAAGATGCAGTGTGAGGCGTTCTTTTCGGAGACCTCCACTCTGGTGAAGTGAGGATTCTTAACTTCACCAAGAAAACCGTTGGAGGATGCTTCAGGAGGAAGCAGAGTTGGAGTTTGTTAAGGAGAGATTTGTGTAGCATAGATTTAAGCGAAAGGGTTACTAGAAAGAGAGGCTCTTAGGGAAAGGACAGGACAAATGTGTGCACCCAAGTGTGGGCACAGGCTTCTTCAGAGTCACGTTCAAGCGACTTAGCGACAGCCATGTGGGTGGTCTTGATGGGTTCTAAAGTCACGTTGTTTCTAAGGGGCCTGTTGTTGGGTTTTGTTTGTTTGTTTTGGTAAAGAGTGGATTTGAGCTTAACTTTTATTTATTTATTTATTTATTTATTTATTTATTTATTTATTTATTTATTTGAGAGAGTGAGAGAAAGAAGCAGACACACAGAGAGAATGGACATCACACCAGGTCCTCCAGCCACCGTAAACGAACTCCAGACACATGTGCCACTTTGTGCATCTGGCTTTTATGTGGGTACTGGGGAATCGAACTCAGGTCCTTCTGCTTTGCAGGCAAGCACCTTAACTGCTAAGCCATCTCTCCAGCCACGAGCTTAACTTTTTATTGCTAACCTCCATGCATATACACAATATATCGTGATCATAATCCCCTCCTACCACCCTCCTTCCCCTCCCCCTCTGCCCCTGAATTCTTTCTTCTTTCCAACTAGTGGGAGCTTTTGTTTTTTTCCCTCTTTTTTTTTTTTTAATATATGAGATCAAAGGGTGGTTCCTGAGATGCCTTGGAGAGAATCACAATCTGATAAGGTGGGTACTGGGGAATTGAACCTGGGTCGTTAGGCTTTGCAGGCAAGCGCCTTAACCACTGAGCCATTTCTTCAGCCTGTTTTCATTTTTAAAAAATTATTTACATTCACAAGCAGAAAGAGAGCAAGAATGGGTGCTCCAGGGCCTCCTGCCACCACTGCAAATGAACTCTAGACACATGTGCCACTTTGTGGATCTGGCTTTATGTGCATACTGGGGAATTGAACCTGGGCCATCAGGCTTTGCAAGCAAATGCCTTTAGCTCCTGAGCCATGTCTCCAGCCCTTTCTCCATTTTGGCAGGAGAGGAAATGAGACACTAAATCCCTGCTACTTTACAGTGTATTCAAGCAGCAGAATTCAAACAAAGTGGTCAAAATGCCAAAATGTATGCTCCTGATGACAGCAATACTGGGTACAAGAAAAATGAAATCAACAGAATGCTTGGGCATTTCAGTCCATTCAGAGAGGGCAAGTAAAGGGCTTGCCTTACAAGCACAAAGACCTGAGTTCAAATCCCATGTAAAAATGCCTAGCATGGTGGCATGTTCTTGTAACCTGGGCCTTAGCGAAGCAAAGATAGGTGGATCCCTAAGGCTTGCTCGCCAACCTGTCTAGCCTAACTGGCAAACTCCAGACCAATGAGAGACCCTGTCTGCAAGCAGGGAGGGGGTGGCACCTGAGAGTCGTCCTCTGACTTCCACACGTGTGCACACATGCATACACCCCACACACATGTATACACATTCATTAAAAATATATTGAGACATGTGCAACTTTGACGGAGGTTTTCGAAAATGAATAGTGAATATCACATAAAAAGACAAGCAAGCAGAGCTGAAGAGATGGCTTAGCAATTAAGGCGTTTCCCTGCAATGCAGAAGGACCCAGGTTCGATTCCCCAGTGCCTATGTAAAGCTAGATACACAAGAGGGCACATGTGTCTGGAGTTCATTTACGGTGGCTGGAGGTGCACCCATTCATTCTCTCTTTCTCTTTCTTTCTCTCTCTCTCTCTCTCTCTCTCTCTCTCTCTCTCTCTCTCTCTCTCTCTTAGATACTCTTTTTCTCTCAAATAAATAAAATATTTTTTAAAAAGATAAGCAAGTATTTCACAGGGGTTGGGATGACCCTTGAAAGAAAAAAGGAAATATAGTCATGGCACTTGTGTGACTCATAGAACTAATATTTTCATAGTCACAGGAACACTGAGTATGACTCAACAAAAAATAAAATTATAACATTGGCTAGGAAGATGGTTATGGTGGTTTGAATGTGGCCTCAGGGAGTTTTAATTAAGATTGAGTTTGCAACTGGAGTCTCCAGTGTGCAGAGCCCTGCAGAGGAGGAGTTGTCACTGGGGGTGGATCTCATAGCCCAGCCCTATCGGTGTAAAGAGCTGGTTTGAACTCTGGCTGTTAGTGGTGTCTCTCTGCCACTGGTCTATGGAAGTGAGCCAGCTTCTTCTGCCATCATTAAACTTCCCCTGGATTCTGTAAACCTGAGATAAACCCTTTCCTCCCATAAGCTGCTTCTGGTCAGATGTTTGTCCCAACAACAACAAATGACTACAACAGTTGCTCAGTGCTTAAAGGCGCTTGCTTGCAAAGCCTGGACCCGAGTTCGATTCCCCAGTACTCACATAAAGCCAGATGCACAAAGTGGTGCATGTGTCTGGAGTTGGTTTGCAATGGGAGGCCCTGGAGTGCCCATTCTCAACATCTCGCCCTCTTTTCTCTCTCTCTCTCTCTCTCTCTCTTTCTCTGCTTGTGAATAAATATTTTTATAATTATCATATTAATTATATTAGGAGGATGAATTGCCAGACAAATGAGAAAGGAATAGAGAGGTTAGAAAGTGAAACTCACATCCTGCCAATTAAAAAATTAATCTTCATGGCAGTTAGTGAAGGGCTGGAGGGCAATGCACAAGCTGCCAGGGGAAGCTGATTTGCGATAACTGGAGTAAACAGACCATTGGCATGAAACATAGTCTGCGACCATGAATAGGCTGGATACAGTTCCTACTGCGAGAGAACAGCAAACCAAGAAAGGAGCAATTATGCAATGAAGGAGCCTGGGCCTGGGGGAGTCA
>PVHP010052631.1:0-11021 GCA_004024765.1 Zapus hudsonius
GAGAATATCCACCTCTCCATAGACTCCCAAACGCTGTGTGAGGTGGGATGAGAAATGCGAGGCAAACGTCCAAGGAAACTTCAGTCTTTTGCTTTGTCCCCAGAGAGCACAGTTCCAATGGAAAGGATGTCTCACTGTCGACGAGCTCTGGTGACCCACGTTGCCACTTGCAGAATTTCCTGTAATGGAAAGTTGAGCGGGCATTCATTATTCACCTAACTAGCAAGGCTGGCTCTCAAGAGCTCGAGTGTTTACTGGAAGAGAATAGGAAATTGCTCCACCACAATATACTGGCCTGGCCTGGCAGTTCTTGCTGTTATTAACATTATTTCCTGGGCTGAGTCGAAGATGAGCATCTGAAGGTATAGAGAATCTTGCATTAGAACTTGGGTACCCAAGGGATGCTCTCATGAGTAGTGTTTCTCCACTTCCCTCAAGGCTTGTAATTAAATAATTAGTCCTTTCTAAGTAAACGAAGATGCTGGGATACAATATGAGCAGTGAATTATGACACAGCATTGCTGGATTCCTCTCCATGTTGCCAGGCATTGCCCTGCATTTTGCAAATAGGGAATCCTAAGGAAAGCACAGTTTATGACCTGGATTACATATATACATAACGAATAGCGTGTGTCTGTAATCCATTCTCATTGGATTGATTCTTAACCTCGTTTTTCTCTGAGGATGGTGGGTGCAATTTAGAAAAGAAAAATCCTGGGCTGGAGAGATGGCTCAGCGGTTAAGGCACTTGCCTCCAGTGCCTAAGGCCCCGGGTTCAATTCCCCAGGACCCACATGAGCCAGACCCACAAGGTGGTGGCCCTGGTGCTCTGCTTGAAAATGAATAAATAAAATATTTAAAAAATAAAGAAAAATCTTGCCCTTTACCTTGCATAGAAAAGAATGTCAAGACTTATTTTTAAAATATTTTTATTTATTAATATTTATATTAATAAGACAGAGGGGGAGGGAAGACGGGCATTCTAGGACCTCTTGCTCCTGCAAATGGACTCCAAACCCGTGCTTTCCATGGGTACTAGAGACTTGAACCTGGGCAGTAGGCTTTGCAAGCAAGTGCGTTTGACCACTGAGCCATCACTCCAGCCCTAGGCTTGTATGAGTCAGGTCCTTGAGCTCTGGCTGGTCTGAATCTTGCTATGTGGCTCAGGTTGGCCTTGAATTTGTGACCATCCTCTTGCTCTGACTTTCTAGTTCTTTTATTACAGGTAGGAGCCATCATGCCTGGCCACATGGACTTTTTGACAGACACATTTCAAAAGGGAAAACCATTTTTCTTCTCTGTATGAAAAAGTCACACTTAGAGAGTCACAGTGATGAATGTCCCCGGCCATCACAAGAGATCGTTCTGGACGGAAGGCTAGGCTGCCAGAGGTAGCTGACACACCGCTGATGAACACACACTTCCCTTTTGTTACTCATACTTGACGGCTCTCCCAACAGGCATTTCCAGTTTTGTTCTCAGGCTCCTTGCAGCTGCTCCTCTGAAAGTCTGCTCTCCCCCAAGGGCTGATGATGGCCAGGATGAAGGTGCTCTTTCCTGGTGCATTCACCATCTATAGATTTTTGAATCGGCTCAGCAAAGCTGTGAGGTCCTCTTCCCTTTGTCGTTGAGGCCAAGTGCTTCTCAGTGCCAGTGCGATGACAGATGGCCTATTTCTGGACCCTTGCTCCTTGCGCTGTTTTGACTCCATTGCTCTTGGCATCATCTCTGAGGATGCTGCTCGCTCCCTTGACGGTCCCTAGCAGACCGTCTCTTCTGTGACCTTTGTGGTCTTTGTGGTACATTTGAGATTACCTGTCACATCCACTTTTTTTTCCTTTCTTTTTTTTATTGTCCATCATGACTTACATTGTTTAGTGGGCCAACAATGACTTGTTATCCCCAATTCCCCATTTTTGCTCACATGTCAGCCCCGACACTGCTTCGTTAAGAACAGGACAAAAGTCTCAGAGAATGACATAGAATACCATAGTCTAGTCTATAGAATACCATAGGTCTAGACGTTGATTACGTTTGGGTGTTACAAAGAAAGGTTTTATTGTCATGGTTATATTTTTAAGAGGCACTTTTGGGTCTTGATTAAAATCATTCTTATTCCAGAACTCTTACTGAGTTGCCAGAGGGATATTTGGTAGCAGTGGTTACTGGTCTGAAACGCATGTGATTCTGTTCCAGTGCCCAAAGAGATCTCAGGGGGGGAATCTGTTCTGACATCTTCAACAAATTACCTTCATACATCATTTTGACACCCTGCCCTGTTAAGTATGCATGTATGGTTGATATCTTGAGGGAATAATTCTATGTTAGGGGCAGAGTAGTAACAAAGAAGCGTTAAGGTTATATTCAACCTCTACAGAATTTCTCTTTTTTTTTTTATTGTCCATAATGAGTTACAACATTCAGTGGGCAAACAATGAGTTGTTATCCCCAATTCCCCGCTGTCCTCCCCTCCCCAACCCGCTGGCTAACCTCCTCCATGGGTCGTCTGGATCAGTCCTTGTGACAGGGGACCCTGGATAGCCTAGGATTCAGCCAGGTTCTCCTGGCCATGCCTCTGGATAATCTCCCCCAACACAGCTCTCAGAATTTCCCTTTAAACAAATTGTATATCAGAAATTGTCATATGGAGCTTGGCTGAAATCAATAAGAACCTGGTCTGCAGGATATCTTTGCCGAGAATACCTCCTTCATCATTGATGCTATCATATTCATAGTTGACCCCATATGGAAGGAGGCACCAAGATCCTGGTTCCAATTGCATCTTCATTAGGCTGAGTATATGGTCTTGGGCAATTTGCTAGACCCCCCTCTGAACCTTAGATGCCTCACTGTGAATGAGGTTAGATTGTCTACCTCATGGTTAATGACTACTGGCTCTTTGGGGGTCTCTTTAATACTGAAAGAAGCTTGGTTTTGCTCCTCGCTGCCCAGAGCACCAACCACCCACAGCTCTGCTACCATCAATACTGATTTGAGTTCCAGATGCTATGTAGAAATACAGCCTTTATCCCATGACATGGTTTACATATATTGGCATTTCAGTTTGCAGATCACCTTATGAATCAATAGTTAGTGAAGAGAGGTAGAAACAGTCCTGATTCTCACACTTCTACTATGACCCATGGAGGAGGTTATCCAGCGGATTGGGGAGGGGGAGGCAGCGGGAAATTGGGGAGAACAACTCACTGTTTGCCCACTAAATATTGTAACTCATTATGGACAATAAAAAAAAGAGAGAGAAATTTCTGTAACTCAAGATGAGAGTCCTACTAATGTGTGGGCACAGACACACATATTTAGAGGAATGTTTGACACACTGCCTATAAACTTGGCCAATAAAAAGACATTTTCTGGAACTCAAAAAAGAAATTTGACTGTTCCCATACAAATGCATTCTAGTGGCTTAGATGGATATTTTTTTCAGACCATTCATGTAGATCTGCCTTCATCTGAAACACGCAGAAACCCCTTACTGTACGATTCAGGTAAACAGCAACACTGGAAGAGTTAAGAACTCAAGTAGGGCAATGGGCAGGGAAACGTATTTCATTTTCCTCCCGTGTTAAGCTACAAATAATGAGCACTTTCCTGTGTGTCACAGTAAGTAATTAAAAGAAATTATAGAGGCGGATGCACGCATAACCCAAAGGACAGCTGGATGTGTGGAACCACCAGTTTCCTCCTAAGGCTAATCCTGGTTAAGGCTCAGAACGTTGAGTTTCTCCAGAAAGACTGCTTGTCTACACACGTTGAAGCAGATCTACCCACACACTCCCGCGTGGTGTGACTGTGGATCCCAGAAGAAGGGCTGTGGCGTGTGCCTCTGCACTCCAGTGGGACGGGACAGACTGATTCCTGAAAATGGTCTCATAAAGGTGAGCAAGAGGGAGCTCATGACCTTCTCCTGCTAATTTGATCCTTCCCCCAGGATGTCATGGTAGAAGTTTGAAAAGGAAGATTATTTTTAAAAAATATTTTTATGTATTCATTTTTCAAGCAGAGAGAGAGAGAGAGAGAGAGAGAGAGAGAGAGAGCACACCAGGGCCACCACCTTGTGGGTCTGGCATATGTGGGTCCTGGGGAGTTGAACCCAGGGCCTTAGGCACTGGAGGCAAGTGCCTTATCTGCTGAGCCATCTCTCCAGCCCAGGAACATTATTTTTTTTTAATCTCCAGGGGCAACTTATCTCTCTCTTATTTTTACCTCTCTTGCTTTTATAATGTTCTATGTACTTCACAATATAAGATCTAATCAAGAGGTTCCTTTTTTTTAAATTTTTTATTGTCCATAATGAGTTACATTATTCAGTGGGCAAACAATGAGTTGTTATCCCCAATTCCCCAATGCCCCCCCTCCCCAATCAGCTGGATAACCTCCTCCATGGGTCGTCTGGATCAGTCCTTGTGACAGGGGACCATGGATAGCCTAGTACTCAGCCGGGTTCTCCTGGCCCAAGTGTGTTGTTACTGAGGGGTGCCATGCCTCTGGACAGTCTCCCCCACCACGGTTCTCTCAATCTTTCCACCCCTCTTCCGCTCAGTTCCTTGAGTCGTGGTGGGTGAGTCTTAAGGCTGCTTTAAGATTGTGAGCTTAGGGGTCTTTGTGTCGAAAATCGTTGGTTTCTGTCTCACTGGCTTATCCTGTGTTGATTGAATGCCTGTGGCCATGGGTCCCTTGTTCCTCTGTCATTGTCTGCTGGGCTCCCTATGGATCCTCCACAATATGACTGTGGTGGCTCCTCTCTTAAATACGACTTAGAATACTTTAGTCCTGAAGCAAATGATTTCAGTTATTCGATGCCAACTGAGACATTGGATAACTTGATGACCATTCGTTGTAGAAAGAGATGTGGACCGGGGGGAGGGTTTCTCATCTTTGATGCGTTCACTGCTCTCTTGGAGTGTTGTCGTCAGTACTGTTCAATTTTGTGAGATACTCTGTCTTATTTTAATTCCCTGACTCGTGATAGAACAATGCTAGAGACCTCTTGGGTTCAGGATTACTCTAGAAATGTGAAATCTGACAAGGCTGGGTAAGTTCTCTGGGCCTCTAACTGCTGTATCACTGCAGAACTCACAAGGGCCAGCAGCATCTGGCTGAAAGGAATTAATTTAACATCTGGCCAAAGTGCCTGGAGATCTACTATGTGTTATAACTTGTCATATCAGTTCAGTATGATTCTGCTTGAGCGGGTGATTGACGGTGGCAGCAAGGGACTAGGGAAGCGAACTATGTTTGTTCCTGTCTTGTACTGAAAGTTCGCATTTCTGTGAGTAGTACTCTGGAGTACCTTATTTAACCAATCACATTTAGAGGCATTCTGCCTTTTATGGAAAAGACATAGGGAAAAGCCAGATGGCAAAAGGAAAAGCTGGGTTTAACATAATATTATTTAAAAAAACTATTACACTGGCTGGAGAGATGGCTTAGAGGTTAAGGCACTTGCCTCTAGTGGCTAAGGCCCCTGGTTCAATTCCCCAGGACCCACATACGCCAGACCCACAAGGTGGTGGCCCTGGTGCCCCCCCTCTCTCTATCTCTCTCTATCTCTCTGCTTGAAAAGGAATAAATAAAATATTTTAAAAAACTATTACAAAAGCAAAGATGCCTTTCCACCTAATGAGCGTTGAATCAAATATAACAGGTAAACATCATTGCACGCTGAAAGGATACCATGAAATTCATGGAGCTTCCTCCTTGCATTCTGTATCTATCGTGGCTGCCTTTCTCTTTATTATTTGGCTTAGAGCTTCCTGAATTGGATGGGTATGTGAATCATCTGGAAGTATCTGAATCTTGTTGAATCTGATCGGGTGGGTGGGGTGTATGGAATGAGGGCCAGAAAGCTAAGCTGATGGGCTATAAGATCGTCCTAAGTGAGGTCAATGTTGCCAACCCATTGAATACACCTTGAAAAAGAAGTAAGGGCTTTTTTAATGTCAGCCCATTGACTCTCATTTTATAGTTATATTTCTTGATAACATTAGGTTCTACAAACCTCTCGTTCTATTGGATCATTTTTGCTAACAATTTTGAATGGTACCATCATCCTTAATATGTAGGTGTACACTCAGAAATTGCCTGATGTTTGAGACTTAAAGCTACATAAAATGAACTTCATTCTTAAATTTTTTTCTATAAATTCAAAAGTATATATTGGGGTTGGAGAGATGGCTCAGCGGATAAGGCACTTGCCTTTGGTGCCTAAGGCCCCGGGTTCAATTCCCCAGGACCCACATAAGCCAGACCCACAAGGTGGTGGCCCTGGTGCTCTCTCTCTCTCTCTCTCTCTCTCTCTCTCTCTCTCTGTATCTCTCTGCTTGAAAAATAAATAAATAAATTTTTTTTAAAAAAGTATATATTGAAATATAATTTAGTTGTATGTAATTTATTTGTGTCAGAGTTTTTTTTAAAATATTTTATTTATTTATTTGAGAGAGAGAGAGAGAGAGAGAGAGAGAGAGAGAGAGAGAGAGAGAGAGAGAGAGAGAGAATGGGCACACCGGGACCTCCAGCCACTGCAAATGAACTCCAGACACATGCGCCCTCTTGTGCATCTGGCTTTATATGGGCACTGGGGAATCGAACTCTGGTCCTTCTGCATTGCAGGCAAATGCCTTAACCGCTAAGCCATCTCTTCAGCCCTGTGTCAGAGTTTTTAAATCTCCCTATTGGCCATTTCAAAGTCATGACCCCTTGACAGGAAATACACCTATGATTACATATGATGTTTATTTGCTCATTTTTTTTTAGGTTGTTCATTGCAGAGTGAGTTGCTAAAACTTCATGGAACTAATTGGAATTAATGATCTTTTTAATTAATGTCACTATCTACCATGTATGGGAATTTGGTAAAGAATGCACTATTAAATCTTACTTTACTTTAATGAATTGTTAACAAATCCCGCCTGAATTTCTAAAGAAAACACACTCTAATTTAAAAAGGTTACACTTCTTAATTGACTGTCAAATGCCATTTGGGTCTTATAACCAAAAATAGTCACTCCAAAGATATTTATTTAGAATGCAAGGGAGCTGGAAATGCTTTGTGCTCACACTGCTCTCATGGAGTCTTACGCGTTGATCTGGGACAAGAAGGCCCGGGAGAAGGACAGAACATTCTTTGGGCCTCCATTGTTTTGGATGGAGCACAAAGAAGACAGCAACCCCGAGGATGGTGGCATGTGGGCTCAAGGTTGGAGTGGCAGGTGAAGGGTTCTCTCCCGACATCTGATCCTTGCAAAAACTTTCTTTTTTAATTGTTTACTCTGAATTTCCAAACATCGCTTCGGTTCGCTTTAAAGCTTACTGCTGCTCCTTTAATTAGACCTCCACCAATCCTGTTCTAATAACCCCAGCCCAAAGAGAATGAGTCATTCGGTATCCAGGGAACCAAGGTGGTGTGATGTACTGTATAAATGGTTGCAGGTCATAATTCAAGAGGGAATGCCTAGTCTCTAGCTTTACGAAGCAGGGGGTTTAGTTTGACTTTAGAAGAAAAAAGGTAGGTCTTCTGCCTCTAGAAAAATCCTTGTTCCTTTAAAAAAAAAATCAGGGACTGGAGATCTGGCTTAGTGGTTAAGGTGCCAGTCTACAATGCCAAACGACCTGGGTTCAATTCCCCGGTTCATTTGCAGTGGCTGGAGACCCTGGCATGCCCATTTTCTCTCTCTCTCTCTCTCTCTCTCTCTCTCTCTCTCTCTCTCTCTCTCTCTCTCTGCTTACAAATAAATAAGTAAAAATACTTTGTTTTTTTTCCCTTTAGGGGGAATGCCTCTAGATAGTCCCCCCACTATGGCTCTTACAATCTTTCTGACCCTCTTCTGCAAAGTTCCCTGAGCCATGATGGGTGAGTTTTAAGTCTGCTTTGGTGTTGAGGTCTTAGGAGTCTCTGAGTTTCTACTTTGGACAGTTTTTAGTATCCTCAGAGTCTGTCTCCATTACCCTTGTGCAGGTTGTCGGGCTTCCTGTGTTGCTCATCCCTCCCCTTCCTCTGGGGTTTCTCCTGGGCCCTGGCTGATGTATTAGGAGCGGCTCATTTCCTGAAAGGAAATCAGCTGTCATGTCTGGTCTTATTGGTACAATTGGGTTCTTCACAGTTCTCGATACCTTCTTTTTTTTTTTTTGAGGTAGGGTCTCGCTCTAGTCCAGGCTGACCTGGAATTCACTCTGTAGTCTCAGGGAGGCCTTGAACTCATGGTGATCCTCCTGCCTCTGCCTCCCGGGTGCTGGGATTAAAGGCATGAGCCACCATGCTCAGCTCTAAAATTTATTATTTATTTATTATTTTTGGTTTATCGAGGTAGGGTCTCACTCTAGCCCAGGCTGACCTGGAATTCACACTGTAGTCTCAGGGAGGCCTTGAACTCATGGTGATCCTCCTACCTCTGCCTCCCAAGTGCTGGGATTAAAGATGTGTGCCACCACACCCAGCTTGATAGTTCTCGATACCTTCTGAAAAATAAAAACAGATTCTCCAAAGGAAAGTGAGATCATCATGGGTTAAGTGGGACAAACATTATTAATTTGGCAAGATTATAATGATCGTGGCCTCTCTCCAGGCTCATAGTTCGTGAGAGCCTCCCCTTGGAGTCCAGATTCTTGGTTAGGATGGGGACATAGAGGGAGTTCATAGAGGATCACCACGATCCATCAAAGATACATGTAAATATACATTTTTTCTTAAGGTTACACATACTTGTTGCTATACAGATATGAGCTGAGGCTCTTTTAGTGAACATTAGGTAATGTTTGTGTCATTCAACATCATGGGTAAACCAGGGGATCTGAGGGCTCTGATAAGAAGGACTGTTTTGGGCTGGAGAGATGGCTCAGCGGTTAAGGCACTCACCTCCAGTGCCTAAGGCCCTGGGTTCAATTCCCCAGGACCCACATAAGCCAGACGCACTAGGTGGTGGCCCTGGTGTACTTTCTCTCTCTCTCTCTCTCTCTCTCTCTCTCTCTCTCTCTCTCTGCTTGAAAATGAATAAATAAAATATTTTTTAAAAAAGGACTGTTTTATAGCAAGTTATGTTACTCAGGATTTTCAGACAGACAGAACCAACAGAATATATAGATATTCTATTCTTTTTTTGTTGTTGCTTGGTTTTTCAAGATAGGGTCTCACTCTAGTCCAGGCTGACCTGGAATTCACTCTGTAGTCTCAGGGTGGCCTTGAACTCATGTTGATCCTCCTACCTCTGCCTCCCGAGTGCTGGGATTAAAGACGTGTGCCACTGAGTCCGGCTTCTAGATATTCTATTCTATAAAGAGGTGATTAGAGTAAGATTTCACACATGATTATGGAGGGTGAGAAGTCTGACGGCTTGTCTGCGAGCTGGAGATGCTACAATGCTGGTGGAATGGTTTAGCCCAAGTCTAAAGATCTGAGAATCTGAGGTCCAAGTCCAGAGAGCTTGGAGTTCTGATGTCTACCAGCAGGAAAAGACGAATGTCGGCCAGCTTGAGGAGAGAGACCTGGTTCCTCTTCCTCTCTTGTTCTGTCTGGACCCCAGCTGATGGCATGGATGGTTCTCTCCCACACTGGGGACAGACTTCTCCACCGGGTCCACCTGCCAATCTCCTCTGCAAACCCAGCCATAACTCAAAACAATACATGTTTCCTAGACAGTTTTTTATTTCAGTCAAGTTAACTTCTAAAACTAACCATCGTAGGTGTAGATTTAGATGTCCTGAAACAGAAATGGTATAAAGATTACATTTAAAGATATTTCTTCAAAGCTTTGAAAGATCTTCGTTATCTGATTTTTTAAAAAAAAAATTATTAGTGTCAATCAAATTGTCACCCCCCAAAATAGGTATCTGTAATGATCTTTATATTTTTCCATTTTATTTATGAATTTCAAGTGTCAGTCATTTTCTTTAAGGAATGTGTGGGAGTTTTTTTTAATTTTATTTATTCATTTTCAAGCAGAGAGAGAGAGAGAGAGAGAGAGAGAGAGAACACCAGGGCCACCACCTTGTGGGTCTGGCTTATGTGGGTCCTGGGGAATTGAACCAGGGGCCTTAGGCACTGGAGGCAAGTGCCTTAACCTCTGAGCCATCTCTCCAGCCCTGTGTGGGAGTTTTAAGTGCTTTATTCTTATTTAATCTTGGGTTAACAATACATGTATAAGGGAAAAAATATTATAAAACATAATGTACAAGGATGCAGCAAACTGATATTTCAGTTTAAGGCCTGGCTTCTTTTCGAATGCCGGCAGTGACCTTGTTCTATCAGGGGAAGCACAGTAAGCGGATGAGTTGATTAAAACTCTGCTCCTCTTTCTTCCTGCACAGAATGGGGATAATTATAGTTACCTGCACCTCTAGGGTCCTATGAGTCTTAATTACTTAATATTTGCAAAGCATTTGGAGAATCTGAATTAAAAGTGCTGAGCCTTGGATCCGAAGTTCAGCACAGTTATAATTGGAGTGAAAGTTTGGAGTTTCACCTCACCTCCATCCTTCTCTGTCCTGTTCATTCTGCCAACACAGATGTGACTGATCCTTGCAACTTGGCTGTAGCTCTTTCTGCCTGCACTTTCCTTTGTCGTCATGCTTCAGTGATAGAAGATAAGTGACAGATATAAAGAGATGATGATGATAGATAGATGACAGATAGGTAGATAATAAATGGATAGATAGATAATAGATGGATAGATAGATAATAGATGGATAGATAGATAGATGATTAATAGATAGATGATAGATAGATGGATATATAATAGATAGATAGATTGATTGATAGATGATTAATAGATAGATGGATATATAATAGATAGATTGATAGATAGATGATAGATAGATAGATGGTGGATAGATGATAGATGATAGATAGATGGATATATAATAGATAGATAGATGATTAATAGATAGAGAGATGATAGGTAGATAGATAATAGATAGATGATAGATAAATAGATGGGTAGATAGATAGATGATAGATAGATGGATAATAGATAGATAGATAGATAGATAGATAGATAGATAGATAGATA
>PVHP010052632.1:0-10962 GCA_004024765.1 Zapus hudsonius
TTTTTTTTCTCTAGATTTTAATGAAATCTCCTTATTTTATTTATGAGTTTATCAGTTTATAATATCCAGAACCATGTCTGGATTCCACAAGCTACTAGTAAGGATGAATGTAAATTAAAACATTAAAGGAGAGGGGGGGCATGTCTCTGCCTCAAGCTGGGAGGAAAAGGGGGTTTTGTTCACCGCTTTCTTGGTGCTGTTGGTTTAGGAATAAGCATCTGTTTTCCCTGGTGGCTGCTGTTCTGATGGATAAGCAGGTGCATTGGGGCTGGAGAGGTAGCACAGCAGCTGAAGTGATTGCTTGCAAACATGAGGACCTGGGTTAGATTCTCAGAACCCAGATAAAAATGCTAGGTCTAGTGTTGTTTATGTGTAATTCCAGGCATGAGGAGGCAAAGACAGGAGGGAGATCCCTGGGACTCACTGGCCAGACAATCTAACATATTTAGAAAATTCCAGGCCAGTGAAAAACCTTGTCTTAAAAAAGGCTGATGCTACCTGAGGAATAGCAGCAGTGGTTTCTTCTGAATTCTTCCTGCATATGTGCCATGGTTTGCTCCAGGTGTCCCACATAAAAAAATAAATGTGTTCTGAATGCTCAATCCTCAGCTGATGGCAGTTTGGGTTTCACAACCTCACTGGAACTGTGTTCCTGGGGGCAGGCTTATGGGGTTATAAGCCAGCTTCCCCTTGCCAGTGTTTGGCACACCTTCCTGCCGCTGTTTGCAGTGCTGTGGCGGAGGTGATGTCCCCCCTCTGCTCATGCCATCGTTTTCCCTGCCAGGATGGAGTCTCCCCTCAAGTCCATAAGCCTAATAAACCCATTCCTCTACAAGCCACTTTGCTTGTGTTCTTTGTGTGCAGCAACTAGAAAGTTGACTGCAACAATATCCAAACACACGCATTGACTTGCACTCACACCTGCACATATATCTGCCTGCCTATATATACAGCCACACACACACATACATTAAAGAAAGGAAGGCAGGAGGAAGGAAGGAAGAAAGGAAGGGAAGGGAAGGGGAGGGAAAAGGAGGGAGGAGAGAGAAGAGGAGGGGAGATGAGGGGAAGGGAAGGGAAAAAGGAAAGGAAAGGAGAACAAAGGAGAAAAAGGTAGGGAAGAACAAAGGAATTGGAAAGGAAGAAAGGAAAGAAGGAAGGGAGGTTGAAGGGAAAGGAACAACTGAAAGGTAAGGAAGAAAAAAAAAGGAAGAAAGGAAGGAAAAAGGAGGGAGGGAGGGAGGGAGGGAGGAAGGAAAAGATGCTTTGCTTTGCCAATATGCTAGAGGGATTTGGACTTTGGCTTGAGAACATTTCCTTCCATTCCAGTTCAGAAGAGTCTTGGGGACAATTTTCAAAGTCTCCCAAAAGCTCGTGGCAGCTGTCTCTTCACTCAGCAAGGCATTTCAGTGGCCGCATGAAGCAGCTCTCCTTGTCAAAATTCTGTGAGCATGGTGCGCTGATGCTTATGATTTTATGGCGATCGGAGGCTTGGCAGTGATCACAGTCATCTCCACTTTGCTACAGAGTCCAAAGGAAAACAATTTGTTAAGTAACGTAAGTTGAGTAAACGGGGCTTCTGTTAAACCAGTAAAATGGTTCCAGCTCATGAAACACCTTGGAAAGAATGATAAGAATTAGAGCGCCATGCACTGAACTTTTAATTATTCCTAGTGCCTTCATGTTTGGAATGCAGCCAAGTCAGGGATTCCTGAAAATTCATTCGTAGGAAGCAGAATTTAGTTCCAACCCTGCTATTTCACTGTCAAACGTTGGAGGAAGATGTGTAGTGATCTCTCAAATCTGTGCACAACCCTGATCCTCAGAACTGGCGAATGTGTTCATAGTAAAGAACGTTTTGCAGATGTTATTAATGACAGGAGCCTTTGAGATGGGGAACCTTCCCTGCATTAGTTAGATAGACACCGTTTTAGTACAGCAGACTCTAAAAGCAGAGTCTCTCCTGGTCATAGTCAGACGGACAAAGTGCAGCAAGACATGATGTGAAAATGACTCCTCCACCCACCACTACTGGCTTGGAAGATGATGAAGAGTCCAAGAGGCCAGTAATGCAGTGGTCCAGCAAGCTGGGAGTGGTCCTCAGCTGATATTCAGTAAGAAAATCCAAGTGGTCCTACAACCTGAATAACTGACTTCAGCCAATATCCTCAATGACCAAGGGATGGGATCTTCCCCTCCTGGGGCCTCCAGAAAGAAATGCCACCTTTCTGGCCCTTTGATTTTGGTTTAGACAATAAACTATATCAGACCCACAGAACTATAAGGTAATGGATTTCTGAGGCTCAGTTCACTGTGTTGGTAGTATTGTCTTCTTTCTGTGATAGAAAACTGATATCAAGTATAATGACTTTTTTTCTTTTAAATTATCATTGCAGACAAAGTAGAAATACAAGGAAACGGAGATTCTAGCTGTATTTTTTTTTAATGTGAGAAAGACCAAAGCATTGGCTAACATCTGTAATTTTCAGTTAGTAACCTTTCTCTGTGATGATATTATCTGATGAGTGGGGAATGGAGATGAATGGCTGCTGGTTTATGTGTATGAAAATATCAAAACTTCAAATCAAATTGACTTACAGCTTTGGGTATTAATGTGAAACGGCTTGATTTTACTGTGTTTACTTTCCTCCCAAGAAGGAGCCGTGCTTAACTTTTTCATAAAAGATTATTCATTGGCTAAATTCTTTTTCGTTTTGTTTTTGTTTTTTGGAAGGAGTCTTATGTAGCCACATAGACCAGATTCCTGATATAGCTGAGGATGACCTTGAAGTTATCCCCCTGCCTCCACATCCTTAGTTCTGGGATTATAGGCCTGTGATATAATCTATAAACTACATTTGGTTTATATAGTACTTCAGCTCAAACCCAGTGCTCCATTCTCAGCAAGTACTCTGTGAACTGAACTATACCCCCAGCCCGTTTTTGTTATTGTCTTACGGGATAGAAGCTCGCTCTAACTGGCTGGGAACTCATGGCAACCCTGCTGTCTCAACCTCCAAAATACTGGAATAACAAGTTCTTGAGGGCCATTTGGATCCCTCACATTATTGCAAAGATGAAGGTATTAGGTGAGCACTCATGGTCATGGGAATTTTCTTCCTCTTATTCTTCTGAGCATTCCAGTGGAGCACACTCTGTGGGGTCGTGCATACAGCCCCGTGCTTTATTTACTTAACTCTGCTGATGAACAGGTCAAGATAAAAGGAGCATCCATTTCAGCCCATGTCACTGATTTTGCTATATTTTGGAGTTTAAGTGTAAGAAAGAAAGAAAGTCCAAGGTTTGATTGCTCAGAAACCTCCTTACCTGACAGTGATTGGCCATCTTAATACAAAGGCTTTTTACCTGATAACCAAGAGCCTATTCAGGGCAATATGCTTCCTCATTAAAAGTAATGGAAAGAGAGAAGGCTGATGGGACAGCTGAATAGGAGATAGAAACAGGAAATTGCAAAGATACTGCTGGAATGTGCTGTCTATCACAATTAGATCAGTCTCCTGAAAAAAAAAAAGGCATCATGTATAGTTCCTTGAATAGATTCATTGTATTCATTGTATAATTTTACAATGAATTTAAGTTAACTTAAATATTTTGTATTTTGGAAAATCTTATGGTCACTGTATCTATGTATCTATGATTTAGAGGATGTGGCTATATGTTATCTGTTATTGGCAAATACAGAAACAAAACACTGTACGAATGAAGAAATACAGTGAGAAAGCAGACAACTGTGAGTGAGCCACACCTAGATTATGACAAATGGATGGGACTTGGGCTTGAGGTGATGGCTCAGTAGGTCAAGCCCTTTCCATGTAAGCAGGAGGATCTGAGTTTGGAAACCTAGTACCCACAGAAAATGTCAGGCATGGTGACACAGGTTTGTAATCCCAGCACTGGGGACACTTCGCTTTCTGGCCAGCTAGTCTAGTTTACTCAGGGAGCATCAGGTTTGAGAGACCTTGTCTCCAAAAAGTTTGAAAAAAAATGAAGTGTGGAAAGTGATTGAGGAAGACATCTGAAATCAACCTTTGGCCTTCACATGTACACATATACATATACATGCACATGCGCACACGTGTGCCTACATAACATGAGCATTAGCCGGTTGTGGTGGCACACGCCGGTAGGACATAACATGAGCATTCATGCTTGTAACAACACACACACACACACACACACACACACACACACACACACATCTTTGCCAGTGGATGGATACTTGTATTGTAAGATGTTATAAATAAAGGTGATTAAGTATTGATTTTGGGGTGTGGATGTGTATTTTCATATCTTTTATGAAAACACACTGGTTTATTTAATCCATTATTATTAGGTCAAAGAGCTACTACGTGTTTAGCTTTATACTAAACTACCAAACTAGTTTTCAAAGTGGTGATTTTATTCGTTATTCTGTAAAGCAAGGTGAGGATTCCAATTGCTCTGCCTCTTTGCCAGCCATTAATTTCAGCTTTATAAAATAGTATTTTGCTATATCTTAAAATATTTTTATTTATTGTTGCAGGGAGAGAGAGGGTTAAGAGGGAGGAAGGACGGGCTGAAGAGATGGCTTAGCTGCTAAGGCGTTTGCCTGCAATGCAGAAGGACCAGAGTTCAGTTCCCCAGTGCCCATATACAGCCAGATGCACAAGAGAGCGCATGTGTCTGGAGTTCATTTGCAGTGGCTTGGAGGCCCTGGTGTGCCCATATTCTCTGTCTGCCTCTCTCTCTCTCTCTCTCTCTCTCTCTCTCTCTCTCTCTCTCTCTCTCTCTCTCTCTCAAGTAAATAAATAAAATATTTTAAAAAAGAGGGAGGAAGGAATAGCAAGAGAGAGAACGGGGAGAAAATGAATGAATGAATGAATGAATGAGAGAATGGGCATGCCAGGATCTGTCACCACTGTCAATGATCTGCAGATGCTTGTGACACTCTGCACCTGGCATAATGTGGGTACTGCGGAACTGAAATTCTAGGCCAGCAGGCTTTGCAAACAAGCAGTATTAGACACTGAGCAATCTCCCCAGCCCTGAAATCTTCTTAAAATATTTTCCTTTGAATCTTTAAACCCAACACTAAGGAGGCAGAGGTAGGAGGATCACCATGAGTTTGAGGCCAGCCTGAGACTACATAGTGAATTCCAGGTCAGTCTGGGCTAGAGTGAGACCCACCTGGCAAAACAAAACAAACAAAAATTATTTGTTCCCAGCACAGTGCACACACCTTTAATCCTAACATGCAGGAGGCAGAGTTAGGAGGATTACTATGAGTTCAACTCAACGCAGGGCTACAGAGTCAGTTTCAGGTCACTGTGGATTAGAGTGAGACCGTAACTTGAAAAAACTTGTAAAAATTTCATTTATTACATTTATTTATTATTTAGCTCTTCTAATTGGTGTATTTATGTGTTGTATTTCCTATTCTCAATTGTGTTGATAGTCCTTTAGTGTCGTAAATTTTATGACATCCCTCCCCTAAGTAGGTTATTTCCTCACTTTACTGACTGATAGTTGGAACTCAAAGTGGTGTCTTATTTTTCCTTTGTTGTGTTTATTAGCATGACCTTCAGTTGTTTCCCATAAAGAAGGAAATAAATGTTATATATCCTAATATTTTATTTTCTGTGGATTTTTCAGTTGATTTTTTTTTCATAGGAATACCTGGTTATTAGAAAGCTTACATGGAAATCTACAGAACTGATCCATTTTAAACAGACTTAAATCTCACCCTCCATGACTCAGGGAACTGAGTGGAAGAGGGGGCAGAAAGATTGTAAGAGCCATGGTGGGAGAGATTACCCAGAGACATTACCCCCCTAAACTACAATTCGTAAAGGGTGATACCTTCTGTGCTATCCATAACTCCTTGCCACATGGATTGATCCAGTGTGCCCACCGAGGAGGATTCCCAGTGGATTGGGGACAGGGGGGAGGGAAATGGGAATATAAGCACAATATTTACTCAATCAATATATCTAATTTTGGGCAATAAAGATAAAATAAAATAAAAGATGGTTTCTTAGGTCATTTCACTTATAATTAATGGGTGGTATTACAGAAAGTTAGAGTTTCTTCTAACTCTTTCTTTGGAGATCATTGTGAATTCCCGGGGTTTGAATACATCAGGTGTGTTTCAGTTCATTTCAGGGATTCTTACTTCCCTTCAAAATCAGGATGTATTGATGATATCAAAAAAGAGAAGTAGCATGCATATGCACATAGCTTTTCACCTTCTCTCAAATCTGTACTAGGATATCCAGGATCCCTTGACACAAGGACTAATACAGACAGCCCACGAAGGAGGATATCCAACTGATCGGGGATGGGGAGGGGGGGAATTGGGGAATTCGGGATAACAACGCATTATTTGCCCACTGAATAATGTAACTCATTATGGACAATAAATATATATTTTAAAAAAATCTGGACTTTTCTCTGCCTCTTCAGAGTACACCAGTCTCACACTGAAAATTATTCAGCTTAAGCAGAAAAAAAAGGCTGCTAACATCCTATAGTGGTTGATACAAAATAAAACCAAATATTAGGATGAATATATGCCTTTATTAAGTTGACTGTTCTGAACTGAGACACCATTCATCCTATTTGAATGCACTACCTATTATTATTATTAATAGGTAGAAACTTTGTAAGTACTTTGTATGCCATGTATTGTCATGTGTTGATGCCCCCACTTCCCTCCTCCCTGCCCCCATTCCTCTGAAGGCCCTCCTCAGTGGAATTGCCAGAATGCTCCATGGATGGAGGGCTGTGAGTGGAGCAGCACTATTTTTAAATTGTCCATGAGTGTTTAACTATCTTTCCCATGTAACAGTTTCATATTTCTGCATGCATGGTTCATCTATCTTGGTTGCTATTATAAGCCATGCCTTTTGTTTCATTAGATAAACTTTGAAAAATATGTAAAAAAATACATCTGGGGCTGGAGCGATTGCCCAGTGGTTAAGGCTCTTGCCTGCAAAGCCTAACAACCCAGGTTCAATTCCCCAGTACCTACGTAAAGCCAGATATACAAAGTGGTACATGCATCTGAAGTTGGTTTTCAGTGGCTAGAGGCCCTGGTGTACCCATTCCATCTCTCTCTTCCTCTCCCCCCTCCTTTCTAATAAATAAATAAGTAAAGTATTTTTAAAAGATATTTTGGCTCTTTCTGGATCTCCTGCTTCTCAGGTACTTGCATCCCCCCCCCCAGTTCTCCCTTCTCTCTCTTTCTTTGGTGCATGCACCCCCCCTTCTCTCTCCCTTTTTGCTTTCTCTTTCTTTTCTCCCTCCCCAGTTGTCCCTCTATCCTGTTACAATAAAGTATTATATCCAAGACAAATAAATAATACATTGTGGGGAGGGGCTGGGAGATTTCTCAGTGGTTGAAGATGTTTCAAAGCCTGTGAAACCAGATTCAATTCTTGAGGCATCAACCCAGAGCAGAGGAGACCCTGGTGCGCATGTACACACACACACACATGCATACACATACATACACATGTACACATACACATACACACACATGCATACACATACATACACATGTACACATACACATACACACATGCATACACATACATACACATGTACACATACACATACACACACTACACATACACACTCACATACACACATCCATACACACACATACAGACATACAAATACACATACACACATACACATATACACACATACACACACATACACACACTCATACACACATACACACAAACACACACATACACATACACACACCTATATAAATACTTTTTATGTAAAAATGCATTCTTTTTAGTTTATATGAGAGCAAAAGTATGTTACTTTGTAACTTTTCTATATTCCTGTTATCTCTTAATGTTTGCAGCAGTATTCTCCATTGGTCTTCTTTTGTTTGTTTTTATTAACATTTATTTACATGTAGATTTCATTCAGCCTCTTTCCATCCTCTGTATATAGTAATAGCAACAACTTTTTTACTGAATTTATTTGTGAGTACTTCCCATGTTTCCTTATTAAGTTCCACTATTGTTAATTTATTTTATTGTAAGAGATAAATCTACGTTTGGTTTAATATACAGTACTGTTTCAGAGCAGGCCAGAAAAGCCAAAGGCATATGTCTGAATATTCTTTAGTGCTGTGACTTCTAAGTGGTAAATTTCTGGTGGTGGATGGACTTAAAGTTAGACATTCTGAGCACTGCTTTGCTCTTACCCTCTGATCTCTGCTTAGACAAACAGCTAACCTACCTGAGGGCCTTTTTCAAGTCCGGACTCCAGCATTCATCCTGGATCTTCCTATGGCCTTGCTTTAGTATCGGATTGCTAGAGATATGGCTCTCCTCCCTGGCGGTTTTGTCCCTGTTAATGGGTTCACTTCTCTATACACTTGGTCCCCAAATGCGCTGCTCACTCCAAGTAACAAGCATGCTTGAGCAAGAGTGGGAAGGGCACGCTTTCCTGCTGCAGGAGTCTAAAGGAGACCAAGGGAAAAGAAAATATAAGTTCGTTTTTGACCTAAAGTCAATATAGACCAAAATTGCTAGTTTCAGTGAAAACTGCCTCCATAGAAGCAATGGAACTCCTCAAGTGATTGTTGGCTGGGGGAGGGGGGTGCACCCCATTGATTTCTCATTTGCTATTGTGACAGGACACCAATGACGCATGACACTGCACACTGCTGCTCCTCCAAATCTCTGCTGTGTCATAAATCCTCAAATACAATCAAGCAGTCAAGCAGGCCCCATTCCTTTGATTATTTTGTGTCAAAAATGTCACCTCCTCCAACCCTTTCCTCTCTTATTTATTGTTGTGAGCTCTGTCAGGCTTGTGGTCAGATGTGAGAAGCAGAGTCTGCCTTGTTGCAGCTGGTTTTCCCCCCTCCATAACGAAACTACTAAACTACTTCACCGCTTGATTCTGGTTTCATCTGCTGTGCAATTTTTTTTTTCTTTAAGGATGTTTGAATTGCTTACTTTTGTCTTTTGTCCAGAATTGGCGGTGTTGGGGAGGTATTTTTGTGTAAAAATTTCAGCTCAAATTTCAATTTTGAGTCGTTCATTTCTCTGTTCATTTTATCCGGGCTCAACTTTCTCTCTGGGACATTAGACTTAATTGAATAGGAAGTTGAAAGAGATGCAAGGTGCAGCTGTTAAAACTCATTTCATGGATGAAGAAGGGGAGGCCCTGAGAGATTAAGAAGGAATGAGAGGCAAAGGTTCACTGAGCAGATTCTATCAAGCAGGGCTGTCCTTCACTGCATTCTCCATCCTGTCCATCCCCTGCTTCCCCACTTCTCCCTCTCTTTCCCCTTTCTGCTTCAATTCCTGGCACTACTGTGTACCCTTCTGGTCAATGACAGACAGATTCACACAACCAACCCTATATTATGAGATCACATGCTAGGAGTTACTCAGGCCATAAATCATCAGCTCTTTAAGGAGGTCTATCAGAAAGGTACAGAAGTCCAGCCTCTAGTGACAGCTCCTTAGAAAAGCCTGGCTTTCCCATGATGGCCTGGATCCCACCATTGTCTCCCTCAGCCATGTCATAACTAGACCTTTACTGAAAGAATAAACTCAGCAAGCATAAAACAATCTGAATGACCTGCTCAGGTATATGGACTTTTAAAAAAGCATGCCTTCCAAATAAAACGATAAGTAGGGGTCTCAAAGGTGTGATGCAGCAGACTGAGAGATTTCCCACAAGATCTTGTCTAAATGGAATGCATACAGGTGTTTTGAAGACACAATTCTAAGAGATAGATTCATGAAGTGATGTCAGATCTCTGGACACTGGAGCTGGTGGAAATGTGCGTTGCTAACTGTCCAGGGTCAAAACCCTGATCTTTGTTCATAGAAGCAGTGAATGAATGAGGACTCTGAATTTCTCTCATCATTGGAATTGCTTTTGAGACTTCAGGACCTCAGTGAGGCCAACATACAAATAAAAATGAAATAGAAATTTCACTTTAAATAGGGTTCAGTACCTTGTTTGTAGTTCTCAGTAATTCCACTTGGCTAAATTATTATAACAGCAGATTGTTAACTTTGAGTTCAGCTTATTGCCTGGCAACATATTTTTACTTACTTTAACATTTATATAAATTATAGTATCATAAAAATTTTTCAGTTTATGCTATCCTCAAGGGTCTTGAAAGTATGTCAAATCTGTGAGGTTGCTACTCATTCCCAGAAATTAAAGCATAGCATCCAATAAAATAGAAAAAAATAGGTTTTCTGATAACAGATTTATGCTGTGAACAATTACAGAGAATATACTATGAATAATGTCATAAAGAAGAAAAAAAAAGTCTAAGCACCATCCATTAGACAGATTGTAGGTTTCCTGTTCTTCAAGGATGCTTCAAATGGGAAAGAATTTACAGCTCCTGGAAGAGCAGTAAGATGAAGACTGGCTTTCAAGATATTGGAAAACACACCAGGCATGGTAGTGCATGCACACCTTTAATTCCAGCTCTTGGGAGGGAGAGGTACCAGGATCACAGAGATGTCAAGGCCAGCCCAAGACACAATATAATGAACTTCAGATCATCCTGGGCTAGAGGGAGACCCTACATTTAAATATATATTGAAATAATATATAATGAAATAATGTGTCATGTAAACATATGAGAAGTATGTGCAGAATGAAGAGGATAGCATCCCACCATCAACTCCAGTGATTTCTATAAATCAGTGAAGGCACTATGAACTGAGACTAACCATCATTTCCTTGTAGGACACTGGGGACACTGAATGGACAATTGAACAGTAGGAGAAAGGACCCAGAAACGTACCTAGCACACAGGAAGTGCTCAATAAATGTTAATGATTGATACTACCAAGGGACAGTGGCTTAACATAACCCGAGATCTGTGTTGCCATTTGCATACTATTTTGTGGTTGGTGTGCATGTTTACATGTGTGGGTGGACATATGTGTGCAACTA
>PVHP010052633.1:0-11022 GCA_004024765.1 Zapus hudsonius
TGTGTGTGTGTGTGTGTGTGTGTGTGTGTGTGTGTGTGTGTGTGTGTGTGTCTGTCTGCCTGCCTGTCTGTCTTTAGGTGTCCATATGCTCTTGCATACATGTGGGGGTCAGGACAACCTGGAATGTCATTCCTCACCTTCCACTTGTTTAAGAAAGGGTGTCTCATCATTCACCACTGCATTTGTTAGGCTCGCTGGTCCATAAGCGTCCTAGAAATTCTCCAGTCTCTCTTTCCCAGACTAGCTGGGATTGTGACACCTTGTTACAGCATTTTTTTTTTTTTTCCAGATAGGGTCTCACTCTAGTCCAGGCTGACCTGGATTCACTATGTAGTCTCAGGGTGACCTTGAACTCATGGTGATCCTCCTACCTCTGCCTCCTGAGTGCTGGGATTAAAGGCGTGCGTCACCATGCCTGGCTTAGCATCCAGTTTTATGTGGGTTTTGGGAATCAAAACTGAGGTATGTTCACGGTTGCACAGTAAACATTTCATCCACTGAACCATCTCCCCAGCCCACAAAGCTCTTCAAGTTTGATTACTAGGTTAAGGTAGTGAGAAACAGATGCTCTTTCTTTAGTTCTTAGAGATAGCAGCTAACCTGTAGGATGTAACATTGCCAAGATGAAAATATTTAGTGTCTCATCCCCCTTTTCTCAGGTTTTCATGCACCTATGGTGGTACTTGGCTGGAACCACTTTTAACCAAGTGGTGGTTTTCTACTTTTCCTTTTACACTTGATTTATTTCCTAGTAACATACAGTTCTTACCAAAGGGACAAAATTAACATTTAATTGGCAGTTTCAGAATAGGAACTTGGTAGAATGGTCACATCCAACATCAGTGGTGGCAGATATTCTTTTCATTCGGAGGTAGTCTATTCTTTTTGATTGCCATAAGAAATTTTAAAGTAAATTTAAACATACTGTCAGGCACTGTTTCTTTTCCTTTCTCTATTTTTGTCTCCCTCCCTCCTACCCTTTTTTTCTCTTTCCCTCCTTCCCTCTCTCAATAGGGATCCATTTTGTAACTCAGACTTGGACCATGACTTGGATTTTTGATGTTCAAATTGCTCCCCCCCTTTTTTTTTTAAAAAAAATCACTACCTGCCACATGTAGTCACTGAATATGTGTTTAGCACTCATGCCCAGTTGTAAAATGTTCCTTACCATCATATTGTTAAAGGAGGCAGAATACTTAAAGTACTTACTGATTTTTTTTATTCTGAAGTTTTTTCCCCTTCTGATTAATGTATAATTGAAGTCAATTTCAGCATGAATATTCAGCTTCATCAAAGTATAGCAAATACATAAACATATTGGCTTAGAAATAGCTTCATAGGGTTTGGTCAAAAATATTTTCTAGCTTGAGGCTCAGTGGTCAATCTAGCCTAATTAACAAGGCAGTAAGATATCATGTCACACAAAAACTACAACAGTAACAAAAGATGGACACCATTCCTGAGGAACAATACTTGAGGTTGTCTTCTGGCTTACACACACACACACACACACACACACACACACACACACACACATTTAAGTTTTATTTTATATATATATATTTTTTTTTTTCAGGTAGGGTCTTACTCTAGTCCAGGTTGGCCTTGAACTCAACAGTGATCCTCCTACCTTTGCCTCCCATGTGCTGGGATTAAAGGTGTATACCACCATGCCTGGCTAAAAATTTTTGATAAGACAGTGTTGACAAGACAATTGTCTAATTGGCTAATTTACAAATACTGTTAACGTTAATTGTAGAAATACTCTTAGGACAATGTAGGAAATAATTATTCCATATTAATTTCCAGTAAACTAATAGTTTGAACACTGTTAGGGTTGCTTTTCACTCTTTCACAAAAGAGTGCAGTGAATAGAATTTAGCCTTTAACTGTTGATTTAGTTGTTATTTTAGAAAATGTATTATTGCATCACTCTTTTTTTTTTTGTGGGTATGGTACTGAGCATGAAACACTTTTGGCATCCAAAGTGTATGCTGACTCCTTTACTGTGTGTTAACCCCTTCAGTAATGGGTCATACTTCATTTGTACCTCATTCTCTTGTTGATAACCAATTTCACCAAGGTTATTTTGAATCACACAGCAGAAATCGTGTACTTTCATCTCTAAATATTTAGCATGTATCTCTAAGATAAAAGAATACTTAAAAAAAGTAGTAACAATTACATTATCCTGCCTTAAACATTTAAAAATAGTTCTTAACATTATGAAATAATCAGCCTTCAGTCTACCCAGTTCCCTCAACGTCGTGTTTAGAACAGATCAGAATTGAAAGAAGTCATTATATTCAATAGCTGTGATATGTCAGACAGATTTCAGGCTATAAGTTTTCCTTTTTTTCTCTCTGCTTTTTGTAAGAAACTAGTTGATTTATCTTGAGAATTCTGTATCCTTGGTTTTTAAAGTAATGGAAGACAGTGTGTGACAGAGGGTTAACCAGTGAATCACCCGATTAAAGACATTAATTCAGGGGTAAGTAATTCAGAGCATTTTAGGAGTGAATTAAAATTTTGTTTTTTTAATTTTAAATAAATTATATATTTATGTGCATGCATGTGTGCATGGGCATTCCAGGGCCTCTTACTGCAACTGAATGTAGATGCATGTGCCACTTTGCTTTACATGAGTGCTGGGGAATTGAACCTGGGTTGGCAGGCTTTGCAAGCAAGTACCTTTAACCTCTCAGCTATCTCCCCAACTCCCAAATGTTAAATTTTTAGACAATTACCATCTTACTATATTAGCTTGATAGAATAATTTTGGCTGTTAAAGCAATTGTTTAGAGAGTTGGGTAGGGTTGAAAATGACATGGCACTTAGGACTATAGAAAGCTACTCGAGAATACATGCCACTATTATATTATTTACAATATTGTTAATGGCTATCATTTTAAGATTTTGTTGCTAACGTACTACAAACCTTGCTTGGTACATTGGGTTTATTTTCAAAGCAACCTTCTACTGATGGGTGATAAAACCTATATATATATATATTTTTTCTAGTGTGGAACTTGAGGTTCAGAGGTAGATATGAGAGAAAGTGGGAGTTGGACATTAATAATAAGAATTTTTGTAGGACTAGATGCAACTCTTAAAAATGTGTACATATATAACTTAAAAAATTATATGAATACCACTTTCCCCTTCATAGCACACCTTTGTTGAGTTTTCCAATTTCCTTTTCTAGGTATTCACACATACAGACAGATATACATTTTGAGTGTAGTCTAGGGTAGTCTTGAACTCTTTGTATATTCTTGCTTCAGTCTCTGGAATTAAAAAAATTTCTTTTATTCATATATTTAGAGAGTAAGATAGGGGTAAAATAAAAAGGCAGTCAAATTCCAGACACGTACATCTGGTTTATGTGAGTACTAGGAAATTGAATCCCTGCTAGCAGGGCTTTGCTTTAACTGCTGGGCCATCTCCCCATCCCATGGAATAATAATAATGATAATAATAATTATTATTTTTGCGGTAGGGTCTCATTCTAGCTCAGGCTGACCTGGAATTTACCATATAGTCTCAGGGTGGCCTTGAACTCACAGTGATCCTCCTACATCTGCCTCACCAGTGCTGGGATTAAAGGCGAGCACTATCATGCCTGGCCTTTTAGGAATTCTTTTTTTAAAGAAAACATATTTAATGTAAAGTGGACTAGGAAATGTGACTGAGAAGGAAGTGGAAAACCAGTGTGGTCCTGCCATGCTCATGGCACCCCTCCCCCCTCAAATAAATAAAACAAATTTTAACAAAAAAGCTTGATGGCAAATAATAAAGTAGGAAAAAGTACCTCAAACAGGTAATACAGAGACTGTATAAAAAATTAACTTAGCTTGATGTCTTCAGATACTAAAATAAGAGAAAGTGTTTCAAATTGGTAACATAGATACTATATAAAAAATTTGTGTACAAAAAATTTTGTGTAAAATACAAATTTGAAATATTCAGGCCTTTTCCATTTGTTTGTAGTGCTGAGATCAAGGGGCTTCATGTATGTTTGGCAAGCATTCTATCAAATGAGCTGTATTTATATTCTTAGCCCTAAACATATTTCTAAAAATCTGAATAGGGGCCAAACCTGGCCTTTAATCCCAGCACTTGGGAGGCAGAGGTAGGAGGATTGCCATGAGTTTGAGGATAGCCTGAAACTACATAGTGAATTAAAAAAATCTGACTAGGTTTGGGTTTAGAGCTTAGTGATAGAGCACTTCCTTAGCATGTGCAAAGTCCTGGGATTGATTCCCATTACTGAAAATAAAACACACAAGCAACAAAAAGCTGGGTATATGGTGGCATATGCCTGTAATCCTAGAGGAGTCTGAGGCCAGATCAGGCTTACATAGTAAGTTCTAGGCTAGCTAGCAATTTGTAGCTAGACCATGTCTCAACTACTATGTCTCAAAACAAACAAACAACAAAAAACCCACCAAAACTTTTAAGTAGCCTACTGATTACAAAGGTCAGAGCTTCATATTGAGAGTTAATCATTTGGATTAGGTTGTTTATACTCATCATTTTGAAAAACCATTTGATGGTACTTTAAAGTTAATTGTAAAGATGAAATTGGGAGGGATAAAGACACATAAATATAATAGCATTTTTATTTTTTCAAATCAAGAACATAAAATCTAAAAAAATAAATTCACTCCAAGATAATTAATTTAACTGTATGCAGCATATAACTTGATAGAGCCTATCTTACTCCAGTCCATTTCTGGAATGAATATTTATCATCCATAAAGGACTTTCACAGCTCTTTCACACATACAGTGCTGGGGAATCACACACAAGACATCAGGCATGCAAGGCAAGCACTCTACCACTGAAGTACAGCTCCATCTTTTCCCCTCCCCCACTTGTTTTCCCCAAACACAATAAATAGGCTTGTGGAGCTTATATCCAAGTGTTCAGGCAGATTCATCATGTCATATAGGTTTTAAAGGATGTGTGTTCAAGGCCAATGGGCAGTGTGTTTAGCACCAGGTGAGTCAGGAAGGTTTTGGGTTCTGGAAGAAGAGTCCTCCATGCACAAGGAGTAGCAAATGCAAAAGCTCTGACATGGCCTATTCTTGCCTGCTTGCTTTCTGGAATGGCCAGTTTGAATGGAGTAGTGATTGAGCATTGTGGGAAGGGAAGGGAAGAAAGGATATTACTAGGACTTTGTGGGCTCTAGGCAGAAGTTTGGATTTTTATCTAGTGTTGACAAGGCTTTGGAGGATTTTAAAATTTTATTTATAATTAGAAACACACATAATTAGAACAAGTCACAGCCTCTCTGTAGGTCCATGGTTAGTGGGAGCTTCCCCTTGGAGTCCGGGTTCTTGGTCTTTGGCAGGTTTTTGATAGAATGTAACAACATGGTCTGATTTAGTATTTCAAAAAGATCATAGCGGTAACTGTAGGGAAGGGTGGCTATCTGAAAGGAGAGGAGCCATGACACTGAGCCCATTATAGTGCTTCTTAATGGGATGGTGATGTGATGGAGATCCATCTTAATGGGATGGAGATCAAATTATACTCTACTGCAGTTCATATGTGAGTGAAGAAAATACCTATGGTAATGATTGGAATATGGGTGGGACTGGATGAGATCACCTAGGGATGAGGGGAGTGTAAGCAGACATAAAGAAAAGAGATGACTGAAATACTGAGGTTTCCAATGCATAGATCACTGTAAGCAAAGGAAGTTCTTGGAAGGGATATTGGAAACAAGTGGCTGACGAGATGGGATGTGATAGGATTCAGGCAAAGTGCAGAGAAGGAGTTGAAGATGGAGGGAGAGGATGAGCTGTGCTGCTAGGAAATAGAACTTGGATTTTGCTTCTAACATAGCTGTAAATTTCAACACATGCCTTTTACTCCCTGCCAACAGACTTTTCATTAGCTTTCATTAGTCTTTTCTCCTGCAGTGTTCTAGATTCTCCCCCCTTTTTTATTACAGTGTAAAAGCCATGCTTATTGTAGAAGATTCTTGAGAGAAAGTGAAGGGAAGATTAAGCAACAAAAGTAGCAGTATCTTTATCACCTTACTGTGAGAGATAATCAGTGCTAACAGTCATTGTACTTTCCAGTGAATTTTATGCATGTGTCACATAAACAGTGTTGATGTGCTCTTATGTACAAGTGAGATTTAAAAAGTCTTAACTTTTTTTTTTAGCATGGTGGCCCTATTTAATATAATTTTTTTGTGTGAATGGTCAACCATGATGCAGTATTAATATATTCCATCATGGTTGAATAGCCTTACTGGGCTCCCCATCTCTTTTTACCCTAATTATATCATAATTTTCCTAAATTAATTGTCTAGTAAGTTTTTAGTGCATAAGTAGTGAAAATCATTGGCTGTTTTTTGAGAGTAATGAATGCATGTAAGTAGGATATTTTGGGGATCAAAAGGTAAACTCTTATAGATAAGAATTACAACTTATAATTAATGTTATTTTTCATCTATTTCCAGCTAATCTTCCCCCATGTTTAAACATACATGCATAAACATTTAATTTCTAACAAAGATCAGACTGTTTTCGGGCCAACATTTTCTTTACAATTCATTTTTTTTGTTCTTTTTGATTTAATATTGGTCAAAGTATTTGAGCAGTTTTGTGATTTTATTTGTTGTTAAATTGCTCTTCAAAAAAAAAAAGAACATATCATTTGAAAGTATGTTTATGAAGAATGTTGTTCTCTTTAAATTTTAGGGTAGACCACTATCTTGTTGAGCTCTTTTAAATGAAGTTCTCCTTGGACACAAAGATGAGGACTAGATAACTTCTTGAGGTTCCTTCTAACCCTAGGATGAAGATAATAACTAACATTTGTATAGTATCTAAAGTTTACAGACTGGGTTTTCATACATCATCCCACTTGATCCTCACAACAGCCCTGTGAGGTAGGTAGGACAGGTATTGTTGTTCTCATTTCAGAGGTAGAGAAACTGACAGGCTCAATGACTTACTGAAGTATAATTTGAATATTTGGGCAGGGATTTGAATCCAGACCTGCTCTAAACAAAATCATTTTTTTGTACAAGATTTCATGCAAATATGCAATTAGACTTATTTATACATGTTGACTTGTTAAAGTGACATTTGTTCTATACAGAAATAAACCCAGTAACAATGTTAATAAGTATTTCCTTCAATGTCCCTGTGTCCTTTTCATCTTCTCCAATTAAAGGCTTTGTTTCTTTTGAGTAGGAGAAAGTAGTTTAATTATATAGTTATATTAAGCACTACTGTTTTCCCCATCATTTGTTGAAGGAGAAGTTGAGAGTTTTATTTTACTTTTTCTCTTTGCATTTTTCTTTTTCTCTTTTACAAATCTTTTTGGGTGCCATTCACAAGTGATCTACAGTGCTCTTACACCAACAGTATTCAGTCTCTGATCAGTTAGATTATTGGGTCTGGCACGAATCTAGAATCATTAGCTCTTCAAGATAGGATACTCTTATACTACCTTAAAAAGAAGTGAGACATTTGAGTTTTCTAGGAATAGTTGCCTATGACATTCTCAAGGGGATAACAAATGATAAATGAAACAGTGAGTTTAGTTGAAGCCAAATCAGGGAGAAATATAGTGAGTTGATTGAGTAGTTACCTCACAAGGTGACATTTGTCAGACTGAATTGATGTTGGTGCCTAGTAATAACAGTGTCATGCATGTGAGGAGTTGATCTAGATTTTTATAACTGCATTATTGAATGAAAACTTGTTTTTTTTTCTTGTACTATCTTTAAGTACTTAATATGTTCAGTATTTTTTAAATTAATTTTTTGTTTTTCTCTTTTTTCTAGTTGTTGGTCTTGATGATATTATGGATGAAGGAGTTGTAAAAGAAAGTAGCAGTACCATTGATGAAGAAGAATTGATTTTACCTAACAGGAATTTGAGGGACAAAGTAGAAGAGAGATCACCAAGAAAATCACCTCGTTTAATGGCACAAGGTAATCCTTCAAAAAAGGTCCAACTAGAAAATCAGAGGTCTAGAAACAGGTCTGTTAGGTTGAAAACTTGCTGAGCAGAGGGTTAGTTTGTTTTTGTTCTTTAAAACAGTGTCTCATGCATATGACTTCATACTTAGCCAAGGCTGGCCTTAAACTCTAGAACCTCCTGCCTCCACCATTAAGTGCTGGGATTACAGGTGTACACCACTATGACTAGCTTGAGAGAATTTTTTAAAAACATAATTGCTAGTATAAGTTATTTGAGAATGTTATCTTGCTGTAAGTTTTTAGTACTAATTTCTGCATCTCCAGAGGAAGACACCATTAACTCTTCATTACTTATTTTTGTATTTACTTTCCTATCTCTTAAGTCACTTGCACACATACTGCTACCTGGTGATTATTCTGATGTAGATACTTATCACTTCCCACTCTGATATTTTCTTTGTTCATTTTGTCCCCATTATGCCACACAAACTTACTAAAAACTTAGTACATTTCTTATATTTAATACATAATTTCATTAGAGCATTATAAGTTTTGTTATGATTATACTTTTGAAGATAATCTATTTGACAAACTATGGCTACTCATTTCCTATTCAAGTGTTTGTCTTTTGAATTTGTTTTTAATTTTCATTTGATTTGGACATACTAGCAGTTATATTCCAACTACTGCACCAGGTGTCTGGATCTTTTCTAAAATAATTTATCAAGATGGACTTAATAGGTGTCTTCTGATGATCCACTTCTTGTTGGACTTGTTTAGTCATGAGTCTCTGGTCCAGAGCTATTAGCCAGACAGCTCTCTCAACCATTATTCTGAGGAATCTGCCTTGTACTTTAAATCTGTTACTCTTTTTGGTTCCATACCCTCTTTAGTAGGTTTGTAAAAAAAGGGAGATAGAATTTTTAAGTCTTCATAAAGTACTGAGCTTTTCATACTGAATGGAAACATGATTTGGTTGGGTATAGAATTCAAAGTAGGAAATAACTTTTTCCTTTGGATATTTGGAAGTACAGCTCCATTTTTTAAGAAGTGCTATTGGCAGGTTTATTCTGAATTTTTTTTTTTTTTTTGCAGGGGGGGATATATTACCTGCTTTGTTCTGAAAGCTTGTGGAAACTTTCTTTTCAATTCTACTTAAAAAAATATATATCAGGCTGGGAGAATGGCTCAGTGGTTAAAAGGCATTTGCTTACAAAGCCTGCTGACCAAGGTTTAATTCCCCATTACCCATATAAAGCCATATGCACAAAGTGGAGCATACATTTGGAGTTAGTTTGCAGTGGCTGGATACCCTGGCATGCCCATATTCGTTCTGTCTGTTGTAATTAGCTTTTAGTTGCTGTAACAAAGAACTTGACCAAAGCAGCTTGTGGAAGGAATGGGTATATTTTGGCTTACAAGCTTGAGGAGAAGCTCCATGATGGCAGGGAAAATGATGGCATGAGCAAATGGGTGATCATTACCTCTGTCACAGCACTGCAAACAGCAGCAGGAAGGTGTGCCAAAAACTGTCAAGGGGAAGCTGGGTATAACCCCCATAAGCCTGCCCCCAACAACAGACCTCCAAGGTTCCAATTCCAGAACTATCATCAGCTGGGGAATGAATTCAGAACACATAAGTTTATGGGGACACCTGAATTAAATCACCACACTGTCTCTCCCTCCCCTCCTGCAAATAAGTATTTAAAAATATTTTATGAAATTCATTTTGGTATTTGATGTATTTTTATGTATTAGGCTTTGGTAGTCATTAGACCCTGGAGTCTTGAAAACTATTGCTTAACTGTGGGAATCTTTCTTGAATTATTTTATTGTTAATTTTCATTATTTTCTCAACTCTTGAGTTTTGGAACTCTTGTTATGCATTAGGTGACAGATACTTGCCCTTCCTTTTTTTTTTTTTTTTTTTTTTTTTTTTTTTTTTTTTTTTTTTTTTTTTTTTTTTTTTTTTTTTTTTTTTTTTTTTTTTTTTTTTTTTTTTTTTTTTTTTTTTTTTTTTTTTTTTTTTTTTTTTTGCCCTACTCTCTACCTTCTTGTTTTTCTTATCTTGCTAAAATTTTCTCATGTTCATCCTTATACCCGTTTGTTGAATTTTGTACTTCTAAGTTCCAAATATTCTTTTGTTTTAGGAATGACCCTTTAAGTACATGGTATTTTTGTTTATTCTATATAATAACTATTATCTTTATTAGAATATTCTGAAAAATTATTTTTAAGTTTTTTCAATCTTCAGTAGTTTGTTTTCTTCCTTATGCATTTAATTGTTTTTGTTTTAATTTTGACCTTTGTCTTGTTCTCAAAATGCCTGACCCTTGACTGTTGCTCATAGTTCAGGTAAGGGAATGAAAACTGAACTTCTGAGTATCTAGGGCTGGCTCTATGAACTCTCAGATGACGCAGCTTTGCTGGTTTTCTTGTTTGTTTCTTCATGTGCAGAACCACATATCAGGATTTAGATTGTTTCTGTAGTAGGCTCAGTAGAATCTTTGGTACTCCTTGAGGGAAACTGATTGGAGCATCTCAGTTTTAAATTTTCTGTCTCACAAATTTCAGTGTCTTGTACTGCCACTCTTAACTGTGGCTTAGTTTTCTAGGCTGGAAATCCCATTTTACTTCTCCAGAGGACAAGCCACCAGTTTCGGGTAGAATATTAATGATGTTGGTTTTTCTTCTTGGGTCTCCTACATCACTCACTTACTGTTTTGATTTGAAATAAATTTTGGTGGCTGGAGATGGCTCAGCAGTTAAGGCACTTGCCTGAAAAGCCTAAGGACCCTAAGTTTGATTCCACAGTACCCACTTGTTGCAGTCAGCTTTCTAGTTGCTACGCAGAAAGAACCCAAACAAAAGTGGCTTGTAGAGGAATGGGTTTATTTGGCTTACGGATTCAAGGGGAGACTCCATTCTGGCAGGGAAAACGATGGCATGAGCAGAGGGCTGGACATCACCTCTGCCACAGCACTGCAAACAGCGGCAGGAAGGTGTGCCAAATACTGGCAAGGGGAAGCTGGCTTATAACCCCCATAAGCCCACCCCCAACAACACAGCTT
>PVHP010052634.1:0-11030 GCA_004024765.1 Zapus hudsonius
CACAAAATGCAGAACTCCAGGTCAGGGTTTAGGCTCTTCTTTTGCATATCTATCCTTAGTATTTTACATCCAAATTAGAAAGGGTCAGTCCCCAGGAGGCTAGGCCAAAGTGGTATTTTCTCTAGCCAGAAGCCTGGAGACAATTAATAATTTTAATAAATCCTTAATTCTTTTGGGGGACATTATTCAAACTACCACACACATCATTGCAGGCAATATTTGGCTAAATTTGATTGCTTAAAATGTTTCTCGTTAACAACTAATTCAGAAATTTGACTTTGATGTGCCAAGATGTGGGTTTTTTTTTTCTTTATATGTGTTCTGCTGGAGTTTGCTGTATTTCTTATATGTGCACATGCATCCCTTCCGTCAAACATGGGAATTATTACCATTGTTTACTTAGGTGTTTTTCCTCTTAGTCTCTTTCTGAGAACACACCGACAGGTATATTAGACCTCTCCACCATGTCCCCATGTTCATGGAGATGCTTCATTTCTCTTAGTTCTTCCCCTCGGACACAGTTTTTGGATCTAACTTCATAGTCATTGACATTTTTCACATTTAAATTTGCTCCTTAAACCATTTTATCATTTTTTTATTTTAAATATTGTGTTTTTCCTTTTCCCTTCCTTTTGTTTTTCAGTATTGGAAACTGGACCCAGGGCCTTTTCCATGCCAGGCAACTGCTCCATCCCTCTGGTAGTTTGAACGTATGTCCCCCATAGACTCAGGTGTTCTATTAAAGCTTGGAACTTGGGTTTCCAGCCACCTGACTGGAGGAGGTGTCACTGTGGGCTGGGGATGGATCCTGGAGTCTTGCCCTAAGGTGTTACTGGGGGTGGATCTGAATTCCAGCCCACTGGTGTGCTGAGAGGTCTGAGCTCTGGCTGGGCCTGCTGCTTGCTGCTGGTTTGTGTTTGCTGTTTTGGGTTTTTATAGGCTTTTTGGTTGTTCCTCTCATTTGGAGGTAGGGAAGCAGCTTCACCAGCCACTGATGGAACTTATCCTGGATCTGTAAGCTTGAAATGAATCTCTTCCTTCCCTAAACTATGCCTGGTTTGGATGTTCATCCCAGCAATGGGAAACTCACTACAACATCCATCAAGCGATATACTCAACCCCTCTTTTTCTTTTTAATCAATTTTTATTTAGTTCTCTTATGTGGTTTTTGAATCCACTGCTGAGATTTTTTTTATCTGTTCATTCATTATTAGCATATCTTTCCTTTAAATCCTTCATCTAGTTGTGCTAACAAATCCCTATTTTGTAATTTTAGCATTTGAGTCATTTTTCACTTATCGCCTTTTTAGAATTGCATTTAGTAACATTTCTCTACAAGACTGGAAATGTTGGCTCACTTGGATCTTGTGACATTGTAGTGACAATGGACTCTGCTAGGTACCTCTGAAGAATATGAATATATTGAGACAGGGTCTCATGTATCCCGGGTGGGCTTCCAACTCACAATGTACCAAGGATAGCTTTGAACTTCTGATCCTCCTGCCTCTGCTTCCAAAGGTCTGGGATGACCTCACCAAGTACATGTGATTCAGGGGATCAAAGCCAGAGCAGCATGCATTGAGCCACACCACCAGCTCTGTAATCATGTGATTTGCCTCCATTCAATCTCCAAACTTGTTTTTTTAAAATATTTTATTTATTCATTTTCAAGCAGAGAGAGAAAGAGAGAGAAAGAGAGAGAGAGAGAGAGAGAGAGAGAGAGAGCGAGAGAGAGAGAGAGCACACCAGGGCCACCACCTTGTGGGTCTGGCTTATATGGGTACTGGGGAATTGAACCCAGAACCTTAGGCACTGGAGGCAAGTGCCTTAACCATTGAACCATCTCTCCAGCCCTCCAATCTTGTTTTTTCTGCAGTACAACATCTAAAAAGTCTGTGTGTTTCTTTGGAGTCTCCTCTGTGCCTATGCAGCAATGGAATTAGCCAGATCTTGACCAGGTTGACCTATGGAATTTCTTATCACCCTACTGCCCATGGTTTTCTCCTCTCCAGGGTTTCCCTCCTCACATTCCAGCTGCCATGGCCTCCCAAATTCTGTCCTATGGCCACACCAGAAAGTGTGGATTGCTATTAGAATTTTATCCACTGTGACTACACATAATGGTATTTTATTTCTTATAGAATTTTCCTTTGTTATCTGACAGTGGGTTGATCTGACTGAATCTACTTCTTGAGTTTTAGAGGCATATTTGTAAGAATGTTTTATTTACCAAGAAATCGGTGTTTATTATTTTTCCAAGTAATTTCAGATAGCTTAAAATTGCCCTACTCCACCACTGTTTAATGATTTTATTAATCATTCAATTATTTATTTCCCATCTGCTTCTCCACATGTTCTGTGGTTCTAGCATTGGTTACATGAAAGTGCACAAAATATAATCTCTGCTCTCAGTGAGCTCAGAGTCTAGTGCTCTACTTACTGAACATTACAGTAGTTGCTACCTATATGTGGCTGTTGAAATACAAATAAATAATATGACTACAAATATTAAATTATTGAATCAATAATATTAAATCATATGAATCACATAACTAATATACATAAAATATTACATGAAGCGTGAATGAAATTTAAATTTTCTCAGTCACACTAACCACATTTCAAGTGCTCAATGAGTAGGTCTCTTGGAACTATTGAGCACATGTGTGGAACATTTTCACCATCCAGAAGTTTCCAGTGGATTGTTCTGGTGTCGGAGAAGAGATAACGATGAAGATGTATCCCGAGGTTGTAGTGTGGGATCATATGAAAACCAGAGATACACACGAGGCGGGATGTAGTAATAGAAAGGACACTGTTTGGCTATCGCTGCAGGGATCTAAATGAGAGTTGATAGCTCTGCTGGGTTTGGAATGATTAGGAAGGTTTGCTCAGTCTTCCCTGAGAGAGGATGAGCTGAGAAGATGGAGGAGGGAGCTACAAGGAAGCCCTAACTCTCATTTCTATGTTAGGCAACTGGAAGAAGGGTGAGACATGGCTCACAGATTCAGTTTACAGGATGTCTGTTTAGGACCACATTGGATTTGAGATGTTGAGTGTTTACTTTTGGGCTGGAAAAGAACACTTGATAGCATAATATCTTTTAAGTGGTCCTTACATTTTTTTAAACGTGTTTGGGATGTTTCTGAAGACCTAGAGTGATAAACAGAAAAGTTGGTTGGTTTAATCTCTACGGCACATCTGCATTTTACAATTGGTCATTGGAGAGACATGGATTTGGATTCTTACTTGAAAGTTTCCCGTGTCACCTTGGACAAGTTACTTCCTATAATATACCTAACTTTGGTTTCGTCTTTCAAAAGGAGAATCATTTGTTTAGCTCCTAGGGCTTTGGTGTGTGTGTGTGTGTGTGTGTGTGTGTGTGTGTGTGTGTGTGTGTGTGTGTGTGCTCATGTGATGCTGGGAATTGAACACAGGACCTTGGGCACATGGTAGGTAAGTGTTCTACCACTGAACCATACCTCCAACTCTTGCTTTTCTGAGGCAGCATCTTGTTATTTACCCCAAGGTTTTCCTCTGACATGAAAACTCCAAGATCCTCCTGCCTCAGCCTCTCAAGTGCTGAGATTACAGAACTCTACAATCATGCTTGACTTTAATAAGAATTAAGAAACTGGAGTCCTCAGCTTAGGGTAAGTCCGCAGTAAATGTCATCTGTTCAGGACTGTTATGAATAATATCAATGCCATCTGAATTCACCCTCATAGTAAACATGGACTTTATTATACTGAAAGCATGGCGCCTTCCCATGGCTGCACCCTGACATGTGGATGAGCCAGATCTCAGCCATCAACTCCTTCATGAAACTGGTTTGTAGTAGTAGTAGTAGTAGTAGTAGTAGTAGTAGTAGTAGTAGTGGTGGTGGTGTGTGTGTGTGTGAGACGAGTGTGCATACATGTCTATGTGCGGGCATGTGTGAACACATGCATTGGAGGCCAGAGGATAGCCTCAGGCATCGTGCAGTTTTTTGAGACAGGGTCTCTCACTGGCTAGAAAGGCTGGCCAATAAACCCTGGGAGTCTGCATTCCCAGAGCAGGGATTTTACACATCTACAGCTGTTTGTGGCCTCTAGAAAACTCATGTCTTCATGCACTTTATCAGCCAAGCATCTGTCCAGCTCTGTATTGGTTTCTCACACGAACTTGAAGCATCTACTTAGTTAATTGGATTCCTTTGCTGTTGTTTAAAGACAAACCAAGCAACTCCACATTCAACTTCCACTGCCAAGTCAAGGTGACCAAATGTGGCCTCTCCCTTTGCCGAGATAGTTGCTGGCATTAGAGTGACATCTGTCTGTCAGCAGACTTGATTACCACTGCATTTAGACAACTAAAAGTAATAAATCTCAGATGTCAGAGTATCATTCATGAGCTTCAAAAATGTTCTCTAGGGCTGGAAAGATGGCACAGTGGTTAAGGTGCTTGCCTGCATAACCTAACGACCCAAGTTCAATTCCCCAGTACTCACATAAAGCCAGATGCACAAAGTGGCACATGTATCTGGAGTTCATTTGCAGTGGCTGGAGGCCCTGGTGTGCTCTCTCTCTCTCTCTCTCTCTCTCTCTCTCTCTCTCTCTCTCTCTCTCTCTCTCTCTCTCTCTCTCGGAACCAAGGGTGGCGATGCTGCCTCTAGATCCAGAACAGAGTAAGAACAGAGGAGCAGAGAGCTAAAAACAACTGTCTCCATAGACAGCTCTGACCCTCTGCTCAGGTCATGGATGTGAGCCAATTTTAGACCTGAACCCATTAGACCTGAACCCATTGACAGGAAAGCTGGCTGATCCCAAAGAAGAGCCCCAGCATCGTAGGCACACATGATTCCTCCACCCTTCCCCAAAGAGACCTACAGACATTTACTGGACTGACTAACTAGAGCCAGTAGAAGGCCCAGGCTTTAGCATCCAAGATATAAATCAAAGCTGACACCAGGAGACCCAAAGGATCATGGACTCATCCTTAGAATAGGGCTTGTAGGAATGAAGTAATGTGTCGAGTCTTGGCTAAAGTCCTGAATCTGTAGGCAACCCAGGGATCTTTCCTCCAGGTTGAACGTGATCATCACCATCTTGAATGAGAGAAGCTGTGTTCATCCCCGTAAGGCTCTCACATTAGGCTCATTTACATTCCCTTGTTGAAGGAGGGGAAAGGTTAATGAGGCTCATGGGCCCCTTCTATACCTGACAATATACAAGCAATTAACAATTGTTGGTTGGGGAAGACTCCAGTGGTATATCTGTTCATAAGCTACCCATGTTCCTATAAGAAACCAGGCACCCATGTCCAAGTAAGGAGTCCAAATGAGATCATTGGTTCACCAAGTTAGGCCTGGATGGAATCAGTCTTTGTCTGTTCTTGCCCTCTTATCTGGAAAAAATAGAAATAATCTTCCCAGGAAGTCACACAACAGATCTTTTTCCTTGTACAGTAGGAATGGGTCCACTTGGCAGCAGATGTTGAAATAACCCCCACATTGTTGCCTTGGTCTAGGAAGTCGTCAGGTCTAGGAGGGATGGCCAAATGGAAACTTCTGAAGGCTTTCCCCATGTCGTATCTCTTTTTAAGGGCCATCACTGAATGGAGGTCAGAAAATAACAGTGGATGACTACAAGTTTAGCCGGATATAGTATTCCTGATTGTAGCTGCCATGGGATTATAGTCAGAGCACATCCATAAGGCCTCAGACACATGGTGTGTTGTCATCAATTTGGTAGATGTGACCTTTCCTACCCATGTCAGAGAAAAGCAGGAATGCCATCCATTCAGGTGACACAGACTACATACAATATTTATTTATTGTCTTGCTCAAAGCTATGTTAACTCAGGACATGTTCTGTCATAACAGAATAAAGTGAGGTAGGCCACATGGATCTCCTGAACATGAACCCACCATCACATCGATGACATCATCATGGCATCATCAATGACATCAGAAGCAGGGGGTAGTGAGCGTGCTGGAGGCCCTGGTAACACGTCGCTCCAGCAAAGAGAAGATAGAGTCTATGAAGACAGGTGGTCTTCCTCTTTAGCCCAATTTTAGAGGAGGGTGGTGGATAGACGCTCCAGGTAGAAGTTCATTATTGCATCTTACATCTTCTGTCTCCAAGAAGGAAACTCATGGCAGTTTGTAGCACTCCTCAGGATGATGTCACAGCCCACACATGCATTATTGGCTGACGCGCTGACTCTCAGCTTTGCGTGATACCAGAAGCACAAAGGTGCTCCGTAGGAGAAGCAAGACGCGATGGAGGTCTGTCACCCACAAAAGGTGAGAGAGAAAGGAAGAAGGGCTAATTAAAAAATGGCTATCGTGGTACTATCCTGCAAAAGGCAGACAGTCCAGCCAAGAGCTCCAGAGGGGAGACTGCTGGGAGAGGTATTCCAGGGAACAGACACAGCCAAGCCCAGCCCCCTCCCCTGTTCTCATTCATGGCTGTGGGGATGACTGCAAAAAGCATGGCTTCATCCAGCTGCTCTGGTTAAATCGCCAGAAGAAACTGCCATCGAGGGTATCACCTGACTATGTGGCTCATAGGTCCCGTTTGAGAGAGCTTTGAAGAGCTACCCTACTCCCTCTTGGAAAAAAATTCTCACTTTGACAAGAAGTATGTGTGTGCATCTGTGGCAGAGACTTGTTTAATATATTAATAACAGGACCCACATGATAACAATGGTAGCTCAGAGGAAACAAAGTAGTGATACATACACTTAACAGACAAAATCAATGCTGGGATACATCTGTAAGCTAGACTAGAAATCTTAATGCCTGTGAGAAAATAAAACTGTAAACTGTAGGATTTAATTTTGATTGGACATAAATAAGCTGCAACATATAAATCTTTTACACACTAACAGCCATTAACTTTACTGAGTATCATCTCAAAATTAGTAAAGAATCAAAATTACCTTTACTAAAACAGTGGTTCTCAAGTGGGGACGAACTTGCTCCTCACCAGAGATACTGACAAAGATCCCACCGACTTTGGCAGGCTCCATGTGTGCCCAGATTTTTGCCATGACACCATTCAATAACCCACACTCTTAACAAGCAGATGCTTGGAGACATGTCTGATTATTACAAGTAACGGGATGAGAGGTGTCCTGTAGAGTGGCTCTGGAATGTCCCCCAATGTCTCATGTGTTGAAAGCTTGGTCCTCAGACCATGCGGTATTGGGAGTTTGTGGAATCCTTAAGAAGTAGGGTATATTGATAATTTGATGTTGATATTTAAGGCAAAATAGCAGTTGCTTTTATCTGAGGCTATTTAAGCTCAATAACTAAAAGCCAAATTCTACCTATAAGTTAGTGTGATTTTTGTCCATATGTATCTGAGGCATTTGTAGCCTGATAAAGTAACTACCTTAATAACAAAGTTTTCTCTAGTTGTGATAGCCAAGGTAAAAACCACCCCAGGAAGTACTAAAGACAGGTGGCAGAGGTAATCAAACTCATTTTTCAAACTCAATGAAGCACTCTTAAAAGGAAATTTGAAGCCAAGCATGGTAGTGCACACCTTTAATCCCAACACTAGGGAGGTGTTAGGAGGATCACCGTGAGTTGGAGGCCAGTCTGAGACTGCATAGTGAATTCCAAGTCAGCCTAGGCTAAAGTGAGACCCTACCTTGAAAAACAAACAAACAAAAACAAAATTTTAATAAAGGAGGAGAAAACTTTGGTTTATAGGCAAGCCTCCTTGAAAGCCGTGTCATTGGAGACATGCCTTGGAAAGAGACATGGGGACCTTGGCTCCTCCACTTTCTTTGCTTTGCCACTAGGAGGTGAACAAGCACCCTCTGCACACCCTCCTGGTATGTCTCTCCTGTGCCAACACAGACCTGAGGCAATGGACCGGGGCTGAGAGACCAGGGAGTGACTCTCCCAAGACTGTGAGCCAAAAGAAACCTTTTCTTCGTACAAGTTGATTGTGCCAGTCATGTTGTCACAGTGATGGAAATCTGACTGGTTCAGGGTGCTTTCGGAATCTGGTGGGTTACTAGCCAGGAATGCTGCTGGAAGTGTAGAATCCTTCCCAACCCAGCCCAGAACTTCAATGTGCCAAGGTTGCAAATCACATACAGATGGCACTTTACATAACTTATTAGACAATGTGATGACATGGTATTCCAACAGTGTATAAAGATTGTTTTCGTGTATGTGTGTGCACATGCATGTATGTGTGTTTGCATATGTGTTTGCACATGTCAGTGTGGAGTCCAGAGTTTGAGCATCAATCATTCTCCACCTTATTTATAAAAGCGTCTCTCATTGAACCCATAGGTCACCAACTAGGCTTTGCAGCTAGCCAGTCTGCCCCTAGGAACCCTCTGTCTCCCAAGTACAGGGATTACAGGTGGGCTGCTACACCCACCTGGCATTTATGGGTGCTGGAGGTCAGAACTCAGGTCCTCATACTTGTGCTCACTGAGCCTTATCCCCAGGCCCATGAAGAAGATTTTTAATATGTCTTTACCACATGCAAAATGGGGAGAATGATGATGGTCATCACATATGGTTGGAAGAGAACTAGATCAAATCATTGAAATTCATTGTACTTTTACAAAAATAGCCACATGAATACATATGCCATACCACGTCCTTTTCTCGTATGACAATGACATTTCTAGATGGAAGGGCTGAGTTCTGTCCCCTGTCCTTGAATCAGGGAGGACTTCTGTTTCTATCAATAGTGCACAGTGAAAGCCATACTTCAAGACCTCTGCAGCTGGTTCATAATAAAAATCAAGTCTCCTTCCTCCTGGCTTGATTTTCTCTCTTGGCACACCATCTTGGATGCCCTGAGCTAATAGGCAGCCACCAGACATACAAGCAAACACGGCTTGAGGTGACCCCCCAAGCTCCAGCTGCCTGCAACCCCATGAGAAAGAAACGTTAGACAGAACGACCACATGGGCTCCTCCTGAACCCTGGCCCACAGACACCATGTCATATGATAAATAATGACTGTTGTTCAAGCTCTCGGATTTTGCTATGATTTATTCCACGGCAAAAAACATTTATAAACTATGATATACAGCTTCTAGCACAATGTAAGGCAAGTGTATGAGTTGGTCTTTTTTTGAAAGGAATCTTCAGCACTTTGTAATTTTATTATTTTTAAATTAGTGCTTTGCATTGATATACAGTGTTTTAAATTTAGCAATAGTTGTATTTTATTAGTATTTATACTATATTTGAATGTACCACCAGAGGGCGACTATCCAGCGACAGAACAGCCATCCTTTCAATGTGGATGTGTAATTTTCTAAGTCAATCAGCAGGGGAAGCCAGCCCCTCATTTATTCTTGTCCTTTACAGAAGGTAAACTTGACAAAAACAGACAAAAGCCTTCAAAGTCAAGGTGCTGCAGATTCAAGATAGAAGGAAAATGTTTTCAAGAAGCTCCATAAACAAAATTTAAAAAAGCAAGAAGCTTTATTTTGATAACTAATTTGCCTCAGGCTGTGTATAGAGACAGAAGATGGAAAAATCCTACTTGGTTTTTCCATTTTGTGTGCAGCAGAGTAGGTTGAATCTCCTTTAATCCCCAGAAAGGAGACGGGATCTGCAAGCCCGTGATTTAGAACAATGCTGCACCAGGTGTGCACCCTCTCTACAGGCACACAAAGCTGTCTGTGTGACAGGCCAATATTTCTGCATATTTATATTCACATGTTTTATTTGTATTGTATTTTTATTGTATATCATTCCAATACTGATGTTAAGAGGATGCCAGATAACATTTACATCAGCACGTTCACTAAAAAAATAATAATAATAAGTTTTCATTTTCCTAGCTCTTTGTTTTGTATACACAGGGATTTAACAGCCCAGTGGCTGTGAACATAGGCTGTGATTCCAATGGCAGGGAATCTGAGAACCAAGTTACTAATAAAGTAATGTTATAATTGCACGAACCAAATACACCATAGGTCTACTGCTTTTCTGATAAATTCAAAGCGGATTTTACTGTAATGGCACACAGTAATCAGAGAGGGGTGGCAATATGTAGTTAAAATGTGACCCTGGACGATGGTTGCTGCTCCAATGAGATGATGTGTGAGTTGCTCTTTAGTCACCAGAGATCCTAAGAATAAAGAAAGGGTTGTAGTCAGCCTGTCTGATCAGAGTGTCCGAGGATGAGATGGAACCTTGGAGCCCACTGGATATAAGTCAAAGGGCGGTGGTGGCTGGGAGGGCTCTGTACTCAGAAGGACTGGAGCCTCTGAGTTTTTCACCTACGCACCAGACCACGTGCCATGGTGTTCATGAGCCACAGGCAAGCAGAGGAAGAACTGACCAGCCTAAAGCCTGTCTATCCTGGGCCAGCAAACAAGCCAAGCGGGGCTGGGGATGGCCCAGTCAGCAAAGTGTTTACCAGGCGAGCATTAGGACCTGAGCTTGGATCCCTGGTACCCATGTAAAAGCTGGGCATGGAGGCAAGTGCTTGCAATCCCAAGGATGGGGAATGTAGGAGGACCCCCAGAGACTCGCTAGATAGCCAAACCGGTGACTTCTTGGTTCAAGAGAAACCCTGTCCCAAAAAATATAAGATGGAAGGTATCTGAGGAAGATACCCAATGTTGACCTCCGGTCTCCACATGCTAAAACACATAGGAACATGCATACGCTCATGCATATATACCATACACATACATATATTTGCAAAAGAAGAAAAAATTAAATAAAACAAAGCCAAACACAGAGGTAAGGTAAGCTAATAGACTCAGCTTCCAGCCTAAAGTGTCTATAAGTGATAACATTGATTTCCAAGTTTAAATAACGACAATGCCTGGGCCACTTCTGCTCACACCATGGATATGTAGCATCTTTCTCTATGATAGACTGCTAATAGCAAAAGCTGTCTTTTCTGTGGCTTAACCACAAATTGTGGCATCCAAGAGCCTCAGAACATCCCAATCCCTCTCTGCTTCTTCTGGAAGTTCCCAGGAAATATAATTCCTAGGAAGACTTCCTGGCTCCCAAAACTGACCTGTGGATCTCGGGTACTCAG
>PVHP010052635.1:0-11013 GCA_004024765.1 Zapus hudsonius
ATTTTTTAAAAAATATTTTATTTATTTCTCTACAAACAGAGAAAGAGTCAGAATAGGTGTGTCAGGGCCTCTAGCCGATGCAAATGAAACTCCAGATGTATGCACCCCTTTGGTGCATCTAGCTTTACATGGATATTGGGGAAACAAAGTCGGGTTTTTAGGTTTTGCAGGCAAGTGACTTAACCACTGAGCCATCTCTACAGCCCTTGATTTATTTTTTTAAGAGAAGGTTTCACTGTGTAGCCCAGGCTGGCCTTGAACTTTTCACAGTCCTCCTCCCTCAGGCTCTTCAATGCTGGGATTAAGCGTGTGTATCATATCCACTTTAAGGCTGTGGGCCCTTCCCATACACCTAACATGCATTATTGCCTGAGATTTCTCCAGATCCATGATGCGCTAATTGACCCTGGAAACTGAGCACCTCTCTGTGCACTGCCCCTCACGGGAGACAACTTGTGGCTGCCCAACTGTCTCTATGGAAACAACTTAGAAAGTTGACAACTGAAATCTCACTTCTCAGAAGGAAGCCTGCTGTGATGTGAATGATGTCAGAACGTCCTTAAGGAAACAGTGCTTACCTATAACACTGCTGCCCAGGGCGGGCCTCTTGGGACAGCTGGGGGCCCAGCAGGACACAGGTGGATGCCTTGTCTGAAAGCTGGACTTTGACTTGGACTTTCTGCTCACTTTGGTGGCTGAGACATAGGAGTTACAGAAAGGCCTAGATGTACCCCTCAAGCCAAGCCCTGGCTCTCTCTGCCAGCAGCTGATTCTATGGCTTTATGTCATGCTATAATTAAGAAAAACGTTTCCTTTTTGGAAATTACCTGGCAGGCTGGTAAGCTACTGTTAAATCTTTTGTCCAGAAAAAAATCGAAAAGAAAACACACCCAAGCTAGTTGGGAGGAAGAATTCCCAATGCCAGGCTCTGCCTCTAGACACGTCTTGGTGGACGCTCCTTCATGCATTCGTCTGTTTGCTCAACACATGAAGCAACAGAACATAACACAGAGACCCAATGAACAGGGGAAAACCTGAGTGGAACACTTAGTCTTTGAAAAAAAAATGAACATACGGGGCATGGTGGTGCACGCCTTTAATCCCAGCACTCGGGAGGCAGAGGTAGGAGGATCACTGTGAGCTCAAGGCCAGCCTGGGACTGCAGAATGAGTGCCAGGTCATCCTGGGCTGGAGTGAGACCCCACCTCAAAAAAAAATTATATATACACACACATATATATAAAAAAAAGGTCTGGAGAGATTTGTCAGTGGTTGAAGTCACTTGTTTGCTAAGGCTAAAAGCCCAGGTTCGATTCCCCAGTAGCCAGGTAAAGCCAGATGCACAAAGTGACACATGCATCAGGCGCTTGTTTACAGCAGCAGGAGGCCCTGGCACACCCATAGTTCTCTCTCTCTCTCTCTCTCTCTCTCTCTCTCTCTCTCTCTTTCTCTCTCTCTCTTTCTCTCTCTCTCTCTCTCTTTCTCTCTCTCTCTCTCTCTCTCTCTCTCTCTCAAATAAAGAAATATTTTTTAAAAATAGACATAAAAGAGCCCAGGTCCACTTCCCAGATCAAGCAGAAAAGGGAATTTGAAGCTCAGAGGCCAGCAACTGAAAACTCACACGACAAGCAAGGAGAAGCAGAGCTCTCCAGAACTAACTCCCCGCCATGTGACAAGCCTGCATTCTGCTCACTGCGACAGGCATGGCCGGGGGAAGAATCTGAGCCAACAGGCCTCACTGAATTCTGCCTTCCAACTGCCACAGCTCAGTGCCTTCACCTGCCTCTGTCTGCCCACATCGGCCAACAGTTAGAAGTAGAAAAGACAGAGAACCAGCGCTCAGGAGGCTGAGGTAGGAGGGTCACCATGAGTTGGAGGCCAGCCTGGGGCTACAGAGTGAGTTCCATATCAGCTTGGGCTAGAGTGAGACCTTACCTGGAAATAAATAAATAAACAAACAAACAAACATGCACAATCATGAGAGCAGCCATCATTATTAACACCTTCTCCACAGACACTACAAAGTTCTATAAATATTCAAGCAAGAGATTACAATAAAACACTCACTACAAACAAAATCAGCTTAACCCCCCCCCCACAAATGCTGGGGGGGGGATATCAGTGGCAGAGTGCTTGCCTAGCATGCACAAGGTCCTAGGTTCAAACCTCAGTAGTGGAAAAAAGAAAAAGAGCAAATGCCAGGCCAATTATGCCATAAGAGGGAAGAAATAGTAAACAGATATTTCCCCATGGACTCCGGGAAATTTAATAATTTTCTCTGAAATAAGAGCTCACGGTAAGACATAGTATTTCTAAGAAGAACTCACAATTCAACAGAAAAATCAAACTAAAAAGTAGGGCTGGAGAGGTGCCTTCGTGGTTAAAGGCACTTGCTTACAAACCCTGCTGAGCCAAGCTTGCTTTCAAGTAAAGCCAGGCACATGCGCCTGGAGTTCCTTTGCAGTGCCGAGACCCTAGCACACCCGTTCTCTCTCTCCAATAAAGAAAACTATTTTTAAAAGAAAAGTTGAATCCCAGCACTCAGGAGTCAGAAGTAGGAGGATCACTGTGAGTTCCAGGCCAGCCTGGGACTACAGAGTGAACTGTCAGGCCAGCCTGGGCTAGAGTGCGACTTTATCTCAAAAAAAAAAGAAAGAAAGAAAAAGGGGGGGCTGGAGAGTTGGGTCAGCCTTTAAGGCTCTTGCCTACAAAGCCTAAGGAACCAGGTTTGATTCCCCAGTACCCATGTAAAGACAGATGCATAAGTGGTACATGCATCTGGAGTTCATTTGCAGCGGCTGGAGACCCTGGCACCTTCTATCTCTCTGTTTGCAAAAAATAAAAAGATGTAAACTAAACAAGCAGGGCTCAGGAGAACAATGAAAGAAACTCAAAAAGCAGTCTATGGTATGTATACCACCCTGAACATGCCCAATCTCCTCTGATCTCAGAAGCTAAGTAGGGTCAGGTCTGGTTAGTACTTGGATGGGAGAAAACACAAAAGCAGAGAGCTGGGGAGCTCAGTCCCAGACAGGAGTTCAGAACCTGTCTCACACACACACACACACACACACACACACACACACACACACACACACACACAGAGCCACCCAGAGCCAAGCATGGTGGCACACGCCTTTAATCCCAGCACTGAGAAGGCAGAGGTAGGAGGTTCACTGTGAGTTTGAGGCCAGCCTGGGCTACTGTGAGACCCTACTACCTGGAATAATAATAGTAATAGAAAGAAAACAACAAAAAGTAATGAAGCAATATATACAAAGTCCTCAGATAAGAACTCTGGTAAGAACTCTGGGTATAAAGTCCAAAACAATCTAACCTTGCAGCCTTTGAAATATGATAACAAGCTTGGGTTACAGAGATGGCTGGGTAGTTAAGTAAGCTTCCTACACATTCATAAGGACCTAAGAACTCATGAGTTTGAATCTCCATCGCTCCCATAATCAGATGGGCATGGCCACCTGCACCTGAAACCCCAGTCCCAAGGGGGAGCAAAGACCCCAAAATCACTGGAGCTCACAGGTTTAAAAAAAAAATTTTTTTTAAGGCACCTGAGCATAGTGGTTCAGGCCTTTAATCCCAGCACTTGGGAGGCTGAGGTAGGAGCATCACCATGAGTTTGAGGCCACCCTGAGACTAGACAGTGAATTCCAAGTCAGTCTGGGCTAGAGTGAGACCCTACCTTGAACCCCCCTCCGCCCCCCAAAAAATGCAATCACACAAGAATGGAGAGTTACCATCGCCCCGTGCCTTTAAGAAATCGCAGGAGATTAAGTCAGTTTTTGACCAAGCTTGAGAACACGATAAGCATCTGCATTTACACTGAGACATTAACCTCCACTTAATCATTACAGACTGCAAGATCTGCCTATTCAGAGAGACCAGAGAGTGGGACTTGCAAAGAAGTCCCCAGCTTGCCATGACCTTTGTCAGTGGTTAGGGTTCAGCCACTCAGATTTTCAACCAATGAAAAGTTTGCAAAGAATACAAGAAAGGGCACCGGTTTCATAACACTTTGACATGAATGAACATGATTGAGACATTGTAGACACTCAAATAGGAAGGGATCCAGTTACACCATCCCCAAGTGTGTTCAGGAAACTACACCACCTTCCAACCTATGATGATACTATGGCACACGCTATGCTTTACATGTATCATGGGCTGTGTAACTGTACCTATGGAGAAGTCATTCCTAACACAGGTTAGTTTATCTAGGGGCACACATTCCCTCTAAGTCACACATAATAAAACAAACCATGACAATAACATTATGCTCTAATAGTCCCTTCAATGTTTGGCCTTCAAATTTTAAAAGGCCTGAAATAATATATACCTAAGAGATAAGCTGTTCTACAAGCTTTATGAATGTCATATTGTCCTGTTACTAATTAACCTTGAACTATGCATGGGAGCCAAGCTTCTTTCCATCCTGAACCTAGTGAAAGGGGATGAGATGATGGAATACACTCTTTCTTCACCGGGCTGTTGAGACCTGTTGCTAGGTCACTATTGGGTCAGGCCTTCCTTCAGGTGCCACATCCATAAATGACCCTGGTGCTACTAATAACAGTAACAATGGCTAATGTGTCTGTGGTGGTTTGATCCAGGTGTGCCCCATAAACTGAATGCGTTCTGAATGCGCCATCCCCAGCGGATGGCAGTTTTAGAATTGGAACCTCACTGGAGCTGTGTTGTCGGGGGCGGGCTTATGGGGGTTATAACCAGCTTCCCCTTGCCAGTGTTTGGCACACCTTCCTGCCGCTGTTTGCAGTGCTGTGGTGGAGGTGATGTCCACCCCTCTGCTCATGCTGTCATTTTCCCTGCCATCATGGAGTTTCCCCTCTAAGTCCATTCCTCCCATCAGCTGCTTTTTGTCGGGTTCTCTGTCGTTGAAGCAACAAGGAAGTGAACACAACAGAGTCCAAAGTTCCTAAAATTCCAAAGAACATCTATTGCTATTCCACATAACTATGGGAGGTCAGTTAGTAAGTGGTGCAGTGGGTGACATGCAGAGAATGTTCCAGAATAGCATTACTATTATAGATGAGGAAAACTCAAGTTTAAAGAGATTAAGTAACTAATCAGGTGACAACTGGACTTAATCTTGAGTCTGGCTGAGGATGTTGTTCAAGGGTAGAGTGCTTGCCTGGCAGCACTGGGCTCTGGGCTTGTTCCTCAACACACGTACACGTACACACACACACACACACACACACACACACGCACGCACGTGCGCGCACACACACACACACACACACGCACTAGCCTGTTTTAAGTCACCCCTCTATTCTGTCTTGGCCTTCCTCACACAAAAAAGCAGGTAGGAGGTTAACTAAGGTAATGAGCCATAGTGATGCAAACAGGACAGCATTCTCTCAGTGCCAATTCCAGGGATCCAAAAAGAGCTATGCAAAAGCAGCTTCTACCTTGTAGAAAAGCCGAAATGAGGGCTGGAGAGATGGTTCACTGATTAAGGCACTTGCCTCCAATGCCTGAGGCCCTGGGTTCAATTCCCCAGGACCCACATAAGCCAGACCCACAAGGTGGTGGCCCTGGTTCTCTCTCTCTCTCTCTCTCTCTTTCTCTTTCTCTCTCTGCTTGAAAATGAATAAATAAAATATTTTTAAAAAGAAAAGCTGAAATGGTACTTTTGGATGAAGGGCAGGTAAGAGAGAGACGGGAAAGATGCAGGTGGCAGCGAGGGACAGGGAGTGGTGACCAAAGAGTTTTTTTTTTTAAAGGAACACCACATAAAGAAGCATACAGAAGGCTGGAGAGATGGCTTAGAGGCTGAGGCGCTTGCCTGCAAAGCCTAACAACCTGAGATCGATTCCCCAGAACCCATGTAAAGCCAGATGCACAAAGTAGCGAGCGAGTATCTGGAGTTCATTTGCAGTGGCTAAAGGCGTTCATACCCATGTTGTCTGTCTGTCTGTCTCTCTTCTATTTCCCTCTGCTTGCAAATAAATAAATAATAATTGGACGGGAATGGTGGTGCACACCTTTAATCCCAGCACTTGGGAGACAGAGGTAGGAGGTGGAGGATCTCTGTAAGTTTGAGGCCACTCTGAGAAAGCCTAGTGAATTCCAGGTCAGCCTGGACTAGGGCAAAACCCTTCCTTGAAAAATGAAAAACAAAATAAAGAAGAGGAGGAAGGAGGAGAAGGAGACGCAGATAGAGTATTTTTAAAGGATCAAGAAAAAAAAAAAAAAAAAAAGCCAGGCATGGTGGTGCACGCCTTTAATCCCAGCACTCCGGAGGCAGAGGTAGGAGGATCACCATGAGTTCAAGGCCACCCTGAGACTACAGAGTGAATTCCAGGTCAGCCTGGACTAGAGCAGACCCTACCTCAAGAAAAAAGAAAAACACACCTTTGATCCCAGCACTCTAGGCAGAAATAAGAGGATCTTTCCAGGCCAGCCCTACCTACCTGGGTGGGAGGGCTTAGGGTTAGATTAGGGCTCAGGCTCAAACTGCCTTTCAAACACAGGCCCAAGCACTGGGTTCCAAGGAATCCTTTATGTGCACTATGGTAAGTATCCCGTGTGCGCTGTGGACACCATGGATGGCCCCAGAACTGAGACCAGAAAAAAGCTCAAAGGTTTTGAAAGCATTCTTTTTTTTTTAATGAATTATTTTGGATAGCATACAAAATAGTGGGGTTTTGATTTGTTTTCCAGATAGAATCTCACTCTAGCCCAGTCTGATCTGGAACTCTGTAGGCTGGCCTCGAACTCACAGCAATCCTCCTACCTCTGCCTCCGGAGTGTATCGCCAATGGCTAATAGTGGATTTTATTATGAAATTGTCATCCATGTGTATCATTATACTTTACTCATCCACTATGAGCCTATCTTGAGAGCTTCTTTTTGAATATTATTAACGTTTTTTTTAGTGCTGGGGATCAACCCTGAGGCTTAGTGTATACTAAACAAGCACTTCACTACGGAGCTACACCCACTTGCTGAATTCTTTTTTTTTTTTTTTGTTTTTGTTTTTTTCAAGGTAGGGTTTTGCTCAAATCCAGGCTGACCTGGAATTCTCAGGGTGGCCTCGAACTCAAGGTGATCCTCCTACCTCTGCCTCCCGAGTGCTGGGATTAAAGGCGTGCGCCACCACGCCCAGCTCCTGAATTCTTATTCTCAGAGAAGAACAATCATCCATGCTCAGAGAAAAAAAAAAGAGAAAGAAGAAAAAAGGAAGTACAGAAGGTAGGTAAATAGTTTGACACTCCAGGAGAAGAAAGCCTGGAACTGGGTGTGATGGCACATGCCATTAATCCCAGTAGTCAGGAGGCAGGGGTAGGAGGATCGCTGTGAGGCCAGCCTGGGACTAGAGTGACTTCCAGGTCAGTCTGGGCTGGAGTGAGACCCTACCTTTGGAAAAAAAAAAAAAATGGGTGGCTGAGGTAGGAGGATCGTTGTGAGTTCAAGGCCACCTGAGACTACATAGTGGGAAAAAAAAAAGTCAAAACACTAGGGCAGCCGGGCGTGGTGGTGCACGCCTTTAATCCCAGCACTCGAGAGGCAGAGGTAGGAGGATCGCCGTGAGTTCAAGTTCAAGGCCACCCTGAGACTACAGAGTGAATTCCAGGTCAGCCTGGGCTAGAGGGAGACCCTACCTCGAAAAAAAAAAAAAAAACCCACTAGGGCTACTCTCTTCAAAGTAAATCAATCCTGCAGGGAAACCAACATGTCTCTCGTTGGCTTCCAGTATTATGTACACGTTCCAAGATAGATAGATTCAGTGTTCCTTCCAGTGTGCAAAGGAGCCATGGGAGAGGGGGGGCGTCTGTCTGAGGATCATGGAAAACAAAAACATATCCACCCCAGAGTCAACCTGGGCACAGGCTGCTTTTAAGGTAAGCAACTGGAAAGAAACTCCTTGAGAACGAAGGCTATGCAATCCCCAGACAGCCTCACGCTGGACAGATACTACCAACACCCTGTTCCTGATTAACATTTTTTATACTTATTATTTGTGGGGTTTTTGTTTTCTTTCTTTCTTTTCCAGAGGTAGTGTCTCACTCTAGCCCAAGCTGACCTGGGACTCTTGGCCTCGAACTCACAGCAACGATCCTACTACCTCTGCCTCCCAAGTACTGGGATTAAAGGCGTGTGCACCACCATGCCCAGCTCCACTTAACATATTTACAACTTAATGTTTAAATTTTATTTAGACAGAATCATAAGCTTTTCTAAGGCTTTGGCGTTTAAATGTTCCTAATGGACAGAATAACTGCTTTACGACTAATATTGCTATTATTTAAAAAGCAAGTCTCAAACAGTACCATGCTGCAAGTTCAAGATGAAAGGAGATAGAATTTGGGGGGGTAGGATTTGGGGGGGGGTTGCTGCCCAAAGTACTGAATCGCCTCGAGAAGTTTCACCATGACAGAGCCCTTTGAAAGAAGACTCCCATCCGTGCTGCACGGTTGGCCAATGCCCAGGTGCCAAGTTCTTCCCTGGCTCAGCCTCCGCTGCTCAGAGTCTGGTGGCACAAAGACCCTCGACTTTCAAGGCCGAGGCTTGGCCAGCACCGCCGTGTGACACCCCCTCCCCTCCCTCCGATCCTCTCCACGAGCCATTTTCCTACTCCCGCTTCCCCTTCTGCGCCCCGGGAAGGGGACACCTGTCACCGCGAGCTCCCGGCCGTCGCTGCCACTCGAGCCCCCCGTCGCTCGGATCCAGCCGCAGCCACCGGTCCCCGGGGAAAGGATGCTCCCCTTCGCCAGGACCTCCCTGGGGTTGGGGCGCCCACCTGCTCCCAGATCCCGGCCCGGACAGGTCACCTCGCCGCCCCGCGAGGGTCCCCGGCTCGCCCGGCCCCGCGACCCCCAAAGGCGGCGCCGGGACCCCCGGCCGCGGGGCGCTGCTGCAGCCTCCTCGCCTCCGGATGCCTTGCAGCCCTGCCCGGCTGGCAGCCCCCGACCCGCCTCGTCTCCCCTCCTCTTCCCACGCCGGGTCGCCAAGGATGGATACGACTCCTTACCCGGGAGCTTGAGCGCCCTGGACAGCACTGTCGCCATGGCGGAGACCCCCGTGCGCGTGCGCGCCCCGAGGCCTGCCGGGAAATGTAGTTCTCCGAGCGCCGTGCGCAGGGCTGCGGGCTGGCCAGGTGCGAGCTGCTCCCGAGCCGGGAGGAGCGAGTCACCTGGCTGTCTGAGTCTTGCCTCACCAACCAGTACCTAACCTTGGGCGTAGCAAGATCTGGGACGAGATCCGGCTGTAAAGGGCGCGTGGGCTTGGATTTGAGTCCTACCGACACCTGCCTACACTACCTGGGCCACCCTGTTTTTCTGAGCTTCGGCTTCTTTCTCTCCCTCCCTTTCTTTCATTGCATAGTTGAAGCTGGTCTTGAACTCCTGATCCTCCCGCTTCAGTCTCCCAAGTGCTGGAGATTACAAGTGTGTGCTACCAAGCATGGTTGACTTCATTCTTTTTATTATTTATTTATTTTTCTTTATTGTCCATAATGAGTTACATTGCTTAGTGGGCCAACCAGGAGTTGTTATCCCCAATTCCCCGTTGCCCCCCTTCCCCATCCCCAGTCAGCTGGATATCCTCCTCCGTGGGCCGTCTGGATCAGTCAACTTCATTCTTTAAATAGAGGCCGCATTACCTCCTTCACAAGCTTGCAGGGAGAATTAAATGATGCGATCCGTTTAAAGCACCCAGCCCAGGGCCTCTTTTAAGCGTCCCAGGTACACACTGAAGCTTTAGGGTCTGTCCAGTTCTCGCACCCTCACCCCTCGGCTCCTAGTTTTAAGGTCTAGCAAACACAAGCTGACATTCACTTTTTTTTTTTTAATATTTTATTTATTTATTTTTCAAGCAGAGAGATACAGAGAGAGAGAGAGAGAACACCAGGGCCACCACCTTGTGGGTCTGGCTTATGTGGGTCCTGGGGAATTGAACCCAGGGCCTTAGGCACTGGAGGCAAGTGCCTTAACCGCTGAGCCATCTCTCCAGCCCTGACATTCACTTCTTACCCACAGATACCAAGAAAGAGGCCAGCATTTTAATGCAGGAATGCTTATATTACGTTAGTTGAAGCAAGCCCCCTCCAACCCTATGCAAAGTGGAGATAAAACAGTTCCCACTCCAGGGTTGTTCTGAGAGAAATTCAATGTGTACACAGAAAGCACTTAGAACAGTGCCCAGCCTCTAGGGCTTCATTGTAAGCCCTGCTTTGGTAGGGTTTTTTTTTTCATATTTTATTAATTTATTTACATAGAGAGGAGAGACAAAGCGCGGCATGGTGGCTCACACCTTTAATCCCAGCACTGGGGAGGCAGAGGTAGGAGGAGCACTGTGAGTTCAAGGCCACCCTGAGACTACAGAGTGAATTCCAGGTCAGCCTGGGCTAGAGCGAGACCCGACCTGAAAAAACCAAAAATAATAATAATAAATAAAATAAAAAATATTTTATTTATTTGAGTGAGAGAAAGGAGCAGACACTGCAAATCAATTCCAGATGCATGAGCCCACTTGTGCACCTGGCTTTTACATGGGCACTGGGGAATCGAACTCAGGTCCTTCTGCATTGCAAGCAAATGTCTTAACTGCTAAGCCATCTCTTCAGGCCTGAGTTTGCTGTTTTAAGGACTTGCCACTGTATTTAAAGTTGCCCCAGGAAGCAACTAAGTTTCTCTGCAGGTAGCTTTCTGGAGCACATGGCTACACCTGTTGACAGAGAACAGACCAGCCTGAGCTCACTGGTGGACACATTTGGGACCCTTTGCTGCAGTGGGCCCAGTCAGCAACTAATAACAAGGATGAGACCAGAAACCAAAATATTGCAGCAGAGCTGGAGACATGGCTTAGTGGTTAAGCATTTGCTTGCAAAGCCTAACAACCCAGGTTCAATTCCCTAGTAGCCACAAAAACCATATGCATCTGGAGTTAATTTTCATCTTTAAGAGGCCCTAATGTTGGGCTGGAGAGATGGCTCAGCGGTTAAGGCACTTGCCTCCTGTGCCTAAGGCCCCG
>PVHP010052636.1:0-11034 GCA_004024765.1 Zapus hudsonius
AGGGGTTACCTAGGAACAAGCTAAAAAGAAAAGAAGAAAAAAGAGGAAAAAAAGAAAAAAGAGTTGAATATGAGAGACACTCAAGGGCCTGGGAGGGACAGGATAGACACGCGGAACACGCAGAGGGAGGGAACCCGAGAGAAGCCGGCAGAGGCTGAGGAAAAGCCTCTGTCAGCCGGCAGGCTGAGGCTGCTCTGGCTGGGCTTGCCGGTTCGTGACAACTCACTGCCTCTGGCGAGCGCGGTCCTCGATGGAAGCTTCCACTGGTGAGAATCCTGTGCTGGGGGGTGTCTGCGGCTCAGAGCGTGACTGCATCTTATGTCCACGACCTGGATCCCTGCTGAAAACCCTGACCCTTGTTTCCTGAGGGACGTGGCGTGTCTGCTAGTCAGCCATCTTCACAAAAGATGTTTTAAAACAGTTTTTAAAAGATGTTTTAATCTTCCCATCTTCAGAATGTTTTGATTACAGACTATTTTTAAAAAAAATCTCACTTGTATCTTTTAATATTCTAATTGAGAACTTTGATTGTATGAACATCTTACATGTTAGTTAAATTCTCTCTCCCCCATCCCCATTCCAATGAAGGTCCTCCTTAGTGGGGTTATTGGTATTCACCAGTCAGTTTACATCTTTTCTTAGTACCAGTCAACTTAATCGAGCATCTACTGGATATCTTCACCTGGTACTATGTAAGAGAAACACAAAAACAAATCAAGGAACAAACAGTAGACAGATTCCCTGAGGCTTAAGAAGCACACAATTGATTTAAGAAGATCAATTCATACACTTGAAATTTAAAAAAATGATGCCTAATTATCCTGTAAAATCAACTCATGAAAAAGATGATTAGCAATCAGTGTTTTTTGTATGTTTAGTCCTTCTGTTCTCTTTGCTCCAGATGCCCTTCCCTACACACAACTTGCGCTCTCTCAAGACTGTTTCTCACAGTCATGAAATGCTTGCCGTGCACAATGTAGGTATGATGTGTCTATATTGACTGTTTGCCAAATTGCTTACATGCCTTTTGGTGTTCAGTGATCTATGAACTTCAGAGAAGAAGATGGGACCAGGAAGTGCTGGTTTCCTTGTACATGGTCTCATCTACTTCTGCTTCTTTTGGCCCCATTGCTTACCACTGTTATCTGTCCCTTCTCCCTGACTCCATCGTACTGGAAACCATTTGTATTTTCTCTAATGATCTCAGCCTCGCTCCTCATGGCTTTGCGCAGGTCCCTGGACCCCAATAGACTTTTTTTTTTTTTACAAAATATCCTATTTATTATTTATTTGCAAGTGGAGAGAGAGGAAGAGGGACAGAATGAGGATGGGTGCCCTGCAAACAAACACCAGATGCATTCACCAATTTGTGCAGCTGGCTTTATGTGGGTACTAGGGAGTTGAACTGGGGTTAGCAGGCTTTGCAAGCCAGTGCCTTTAATTGCTAAGCCATGTCTGTAGCCCTATGTGTTAATCTTATTAGTCATCAAATGGCCAGAATCTAACACAGTGATTAACACATTGGACAACTGTGATAGACATTTGTGGCACGAATACATTGCTTTTGGGGATTATTACCTGGTTATCTTCAAGAAGGGGATATTTAAATGAATCACTGTTTCTTTAGATTCCATGATTAAATTTCTTCTGTCAATGATTGCATTTCTAATACCTACTTATCTACTAAAGTGTTTCACCTATGTGCATGTGTCAGCATTGTGCTAAAATATTGATTGCCTAAGATACATTATGTACATGTATGAAATTTGTCAATGGAATGTTAAAATATTGATTGCTGCTTTAACAATTGTGTGCATTTATTATGTACCTCATGCTTTTTTTTTCAGTTTCCTTATAATATTTTCATACTACTCTGTTTTGGTAAAGGATCCCATCTCTCGGCCAATCCCCATTGTACCCTAAGTGTTCCCCTTTAAAAGCCTGTTTTTCTCCTCTCATGAGCCCTGTTCCTGTTTCCTAGCCTCAAAATACTCTTACTCCTACATAAATATATATACATAAAAATTCAAAGCTAGAATCCGAATATGAGGGAGAACATGCAGTGTTTGTCTTTCTGTGTTATTTAATAGACTTTGTAGTTGCATACATTTTCCTGCCAATTTCTTAATTACATTTTTTATGGCTGAATAAAATTTATTGTATATGTAGCACATTATACACTCATCAACTGATGGGCATCTAGGCTGATTCCATTTCTTTTCCTACTGTGAATGGAGCAGCATCAAACATGACTATGCAAATCTCTTTATGGTAAGATAGAGTTCTGTCTTCTCACACCCATCTTATGAATGAAGAGATAGAGCTCCAGAAGAGTCTTACTATGTAGACCACACTTGCCTCAAATTTTTAGAGATCCTCCTGCCTCTGCCTTGCAAGTACACTTGACTTATTTGTCAACTCAGTGTAAAAAGAGTAATTCTCTCACAACGTTTTAGTGGGGATTGAATAGGATGCATCTACTATCTGTGTTTTCTCCCAGATCACCTCAGGATATTCTCTTTCTTCATATTCACTATTCTGTTCAAATGGCAAACCCTCAGAGGCCTTTCTCGACAACAAAGGCCTCTTCTCAACTTTCCCTTATGTTACCTTGTTTGAGGTTCTCCATAGCATTTGATATTATTGGAGCTTACATTTTAAAACTATTTTTATTTATTTATTTATTCATTTATTTAGAGAGAATATGTGGGAGAGAGAATATGGGCATGCCAGGGCCTCTTACTGCTGAACAGGAACTCCAGACACATGGCTACTGGGGAATTGAACCCAGGCCAGCAAGGCTTTGCAAGCAAGTGCTTTTAACTGCCGAGCTATCTTCTCAGTCCTGAATTTCTCTTTGTTTATTGTTTGACGCATGTTCTCTGAGTCCCTTTTTGCTCAGTGCCATTTCCTAGTGTCTAGAGAGAAGTTTGCATCTAGCAGTACATCTTTGTTGAATTATTCACTTACTCTCTCTTATCACGCCAAGCCTTTGAGAAAGCTAATGGACAAACTTCTGGGAAACTTTGTAAGCTATCATATATGCTTGGGGTTCAAGGGACTTCTTTCAAAGTACTACTAGTCTGATACAAAAATATAAGATCCAGCTCAGACTCAGGAACAGACCATGTAGGTCATGGGATGTGACTTGGATGGTTCTTAGAACCACTGGTAATTTCAATATCACTAACCTGACCTATGCTTTCTATGCATGAAGATGAATGAAAGAAAACCTGTACTCCATCAGTGCTCCATGGGGGTACAAATGGAGAAGAGCTTCAGTTGGGGAAGGCTTTCTTAGAGGAATCTAAAGGAGAAAAAAGTCATCTAGAGAGAATTGCCCCACCATTAATGTTGACAAACCACTTAGAATTAGTGCTCAGCCCATCGTAAAAGCTAGACATGTGTTTACAAAGCAAAAATGTCCAAATGATATTTTAATGCCATCAGAATTTAATTATTATTTAAAATGATACAAAAATAGTAAGAAAGTTATAATCACAGTATGAGGTGACCTTTCTCAAAAGAGCTCCCAAGAAAGCCATAACTGGCACTAATCTGGCTAACAGTAGAAAATACTACCCATACTAATCTAGAAAGAGAATTTTCCAAAGCCCCCACATCTGGGCACTAGGCGGGGTGAATCAGGTCATTTGATGAAGAAGATCCCAGTCCTCAGACATGGACTCCACAGGCCAGCACATGTGTGGCCCGAGCATGTGCCTGGGACTATGAGGATCTAGCTGTGGGCTTGCTTGTAGACACTGGGGGGACAACTGCAGCTGGACTTTTGGCTGGAGTGTGACAAGCTGAACAATTCATAGCACGTCTCCATTTCACTCTTCTGGGTCCTGGCCACATTACTGCTAGCTGTCATCATGGTGTAGGGCTTTGTGAGCCAGGGGGACCACTGAGGAGCAGCACAGGATACCTGAATCACATACTTCACAGAGGAGCCCTTAGAAGCATAATGGATCTCAGAGCTGTAGATAACTACATCTTGAGTGATGGCCTTGACCCTAATGCCACATTCTGTAACACGGTAGGTGAACTGGTAGAAGTGTGGATAAACGTGGCTGGCAGGGCAACCTAGGCCCAAGTGCACCTCGTAAAAGTGGACATAGACATCATTACTGAGCAAGAAGGGGTGAACGGTGACTATGAGCCAGTCGGTAGAGCACAGCACAGACACTTGATTTTGTCCAGAACACACTGAGCACATGGAGGTGAAGAGCATCACTCCAACGAGCAACTGGGAAGCTTTCATCCTTGCAGTGAGTCACGTGACAACCCACAGGAAACAGGGAGGTGTCCAGTGAGGATCTCTACAGCACACAAAACACAAAAGGCAAGTCATTTTATATCTGCTTTCAAGTTGAAATAATGATTTTTTTTAAAGCAAAAGTCTTGGGCTGGAGAGATGACTCATCAGTTAAGGCACTTGCCTGCAAAGCCTAATGACCCAGGTTCGGTTCCCCAGTACCCACTTAAAGGCAGATGTACAGATTGGCACATGCATCTGGAGTTTGTTTGCAGTGGCTAGAGGCCCTGGAAGCCCATATTCTTTCTCTATGTCTGTATCTCTCTGATTGCTTATTAAATAAATCAAGCATTTTTGTGTTAAACATTTAATCAGGAGGTGGGAAGTACGATTGATTTAAGTTGGTAATCCTTTCTGCTTAAGGGTTACTGTGTCCTCACATACATTATCCTGACGAACCCTTCCTTATGACCTCCTTGGTTAGCAGACAAGTTTTTATTTCCAGTAATGACATATTGAAATGTTACTGAGTACATCTCTGAAATGTGATTAAATGCATGCTTCTCAGACTCCATTAGCAGCATTGTAAGTCATTATGACCAAATGATTCCCTGATATACTGAGACACCTTGTAAAATAGTGAAATTGAAAAAAATTTAAAAAAGATCTCAGCCTGATGTGGTGACTCATGCTGTAGGTCCAGCACTGGAGAGGCAGACACAAGTTTAAAGCCAACTTGGACTACATAGTGAGTTTCAGGTCAGCCTGGGCTACATCGTGAGATGGTGTCATTAAAAAAAAAAGTAACAAAAGTATATTGGTTGTAATTTTATATTTTCAATGTATATTACATATGAAAATTAGTTAAAACTCCTATATTAAAGGAAGTATTAGGTTTATGCTTTATACATATATTGCCCAATTATCTACTAAAATCTTCAGATTTTTTTTATTGACTAGTGTTTTGTTTCTTGACTTTTTATGTTGCAAGCTCTGTGGTCACTTCCTATTCCTCTTGCCTTTTACTCCTGAAAGAATAGCAGGGAGAAAAAGTAAAGCCAAGAGTAAGTATCTAAAACATGGCATCCGAAGGAGGTAACCAGGGAGGAAGGGAGAGCGGAAGGAAGGAAGTCAAATATTGTCCAACTCACTTTAAAGTGAGAGTCACAGAAACCAAATAGAAAATGTGCCGCAAAGGGCTGGAGAAATGGCTCCGTGGAAAAAGTGTTTGCTGTGCGTGCATGAGCACCTGACTTCAGATCCCTAGACTCCAAGTCAAGGCTGGAAACTGGGGTGCGCTTTTTTTTTTTTTTTTTTGGTTTTTCGAGGTAGGGTCTCACCCTAGCCCAGGCTGACCTGGAATTCACTCTGTAGTCTCAGGGTGGCCTCGAACTCACGGTGATCCTCCTACCTCTGCCTCCCGAGTGCTGGGATTAAAGGCGTGCGCTTTTATAACCCCAGCACCACCACAGCAAGAAGGGAAGCAGAGAGAGAGGATTTTCCCAGAAGCTCACGGACTAGCTAGCTTGGCAAAGGAGCTGTGAACAATGAGAGGTCCTGTGTCGCATGAAGTACAAGGTGAGGATGGCCTGGAATACTGTGTGCACCCCCTAACGTGAACATGCATACACACACACAAACATACATGCACACACATACCACACATGTACAACCCCCATAAGTGCCTTAAAGTGTGTGAATGCAGGGATTAATTTACTGACTTTTGTCCCCTGCTAAGTATTCTCGATACAGATGATTTCATTCTTTGATTAACCTTTTTAGAGTGCCTACTATGTATGTGCCCAGGACGGGGCTGAGAAACATCCCAAGATCTTCTTGTCTTTTCTTTTCCTCAGCTGCAAGAACTCAGCCTTTTCTTTCTCTTCCTCCGCTGGTGATGAATTTGCTACATTGTTGAATGGAAACCATGGTGCAGGGGCCCCTAGACAAGTGCTTTGCTTATGATGTCACTGTCCCCTCTTCCTAATGACTACTCCTTTTTTCAGGGGTATTGGGGTCTAAAGAGAAGCCAAAAGCATTTGTTGGTTCTTTCCTTTCCTCTTTATTTATTCTCAAATGTCATTCTTGGAGCTGATTTCTTTTTCCAAAAGGAAAAATAGAAGCAGCAACATTATACGAGCATCCATGGACACACACCCCCTACACCCTACACCCTCAAAACAAATAAAACAACAGAAAACACGTAACTTCTGATGTGAGCTAGCCCTGGATGACTCACTAGTTAAATAAATAAGCCACTTTGCTCCGGCATGGTTTATATTGAGGTCCTTTGGGAAACTGAAGTAAGATAACGCCACTCTACCATTGGTGGCCCTGAAGAAAACCACCTTGTCCTAAACAAATCCTGAAGGGCTTTCTCTCCCTCATCCCTCCCTTTCTGTTTCCCTTCCTCTCTCTACTTCCTTCCCTTTTCGTTCCTTAACATGATTCTGCAGCTTGGGCCTCTCTGCCCTGAACAAAAACTTCCTTATTAAGTAGTTCCTGGAATAAGCCAAGGAAACAGTTCTTTTATTCCATTTTCTGTTTTCAAACCTGCAGAAGGCTATTCTGGTCCAGGAGTTAAGCAATTTATTTCCTTTCCCTCCCCAAGCACCATTCCTGTACTCCACTGTCTCCCCTGTCTCCTTTTCCCTCTCGTAAATAATCCAACAGAGCTAGCCCTGAAGCAATCATGCCTGACTACCTCCTGGCCCCGCACTGGCTTTTAGAGCTTCGCTGTCCTGGATCAGGCTGCAGGAAGAGGCTCAGAAACATTACTGTTTAGGGGAGATCACTTAGTACAAATCTCCAAACTTGGACAAGACATTTGCTTTCTTTGCTTTGTGTGTGTGTGTGTGAGAGAGAGAGAGCGAGAGAGAGAGAGCGAGTGAGAGAGAGAGAGCACATGTGTGTCTCTCTGTGCTTGGTGTGCAAGTGTATGTAGAAAAGCACGTTGTGTCCTCACCTGTGGTGGGGTGTGCTCATCTGAGGTGGCCAATAGGGAACATCTAGTGTCCTCCTCCCTCCATTACTCTTCTCCCCATTCTTACTTGAGTCTCTTATTGATCCTGGAGCTTGCTTGGGTCCCTACCCTGCCCTGCTTCAAGAGCTCCTGCAATTTTCAAGTCTTTACACTCCTATGGGACTGGGGTTACAGATGTGCACAGCAACGCCCAGCTGTTTATGTGGGTCCTGGGGATCAAACTCAAGCTGTCTCCGGGCCTCCTCTGGCCCTCAAGCATGCACAGGAAGTGCTCTTAATTGTTGAGCCATCTTTCCAGACATCCTCTGGTTTTCTGAAATACAGCCACAGACTTCCATGTGATGGAAGCAGTAAATGAAGATGCCTCTGTGTGTGACAATATACCACTGATCACAGAAAAACAACAAAAAAAAAACTTGAAGAAACTCAGTGTAACCCATGTTTAAAGCCATGTGACTCTGGGGGAGGACCATAAGGAAGACCCTATGGATTGGGAGAAGAGCAGAATGTATTGCTAATGAGCTTGCTAACTAACTCCAAGCTTAGTGCCTCAAGACCACTCTTTGAGACTGGGCTCCCTTTTTGCTGAAGACAGGTCATCAAAAATGGAGCACACGCCCTTCTCTTGCTGCCTGCCTGCACCTGTGCTAAAGCTGGGGCATGCTTAGTGTGAATTCATTACACAACCTGGCATTTCGAAAACTAAGAAGACATGTGATGGGAGCATGTACTCTGGTTACAGGGGCCTGAAAACCAGCTGAGGGCCAAAGAAGGCCAAGTGGAAGGAGAGGGCTATGGTGCTTGCCAGACTGAAGGGATTCCCAGCTCTAGTTGGAACTGTACACAGCAGCCCAGGAGCCATGGACAGAGTTCCAGTTAGTCTCCAGAAATCTTCAGTACTGAGGGACAGATGGTGACCAGGGAAGAAAATGCAGGTGTGCTCACCTTGTGATTACTGGGCTGACAGAAAACAGGTTTCAAGATCTGCATTAACAGAGAACCTCGCTTGGGCGTGCTTGCAAGTTTTCCTTGCAGTGGGTTATGATACATTGCTTTAGCCAAGCAGGACTCAACTATGGTACATACCATTCTGAACCAAGCTATAGAGAGGCCAGGAAAGCCCAGAGCGGCTCCTAACTCCTGGACACACACTGTTTGCTTTTCTGGCAGCTGCGGAGTAGAAGTAACTTTCTGTTTCTTAAATGCAGTTTATGCATCTACTTTTCCTATTAGATCCTTAAACAGTGTTTTTCCTCTTTTTTTTTAGTTCCTTCAAGAACTCTTCTTATTAAGGCTATTTCTTGGTGAATCCTTTATATTAAAATGTTATGAAATATTTTATTTTGGAGCTATGAATTCTACTTCTTTCTCCGATAATCAAAGCTCCTCTTTGGATTAATTTTGAAAGAATTCAAAGGTGTTTAAGAACTACCTATATATCTCACCAATAATGGCAGAATTAGATTAAAAAAGAAGCCTGAGGTTGTACGAAACCAACACAGCCCATTTCCCTTCTTATGAACCAGAATAGAATGATCTAAGCAAAAAGAAAAAAGAAAGAAAAAAGAAAAAAAGAAGAAAAGGAAAGAAATTGTCATTTAACTGTTTCTATCATTATTCTTTCTCTCTCTCTCTCTTTCTTTCTTTTTTCTTTGGTTTTTTGAGGTAGGGTCTTGCTCTAGCCCAGGCTGACCTGGAATTCACTCTGTAGTCTCAGGCTGGCCTCGAACTCACGGCGATCCTCCTATCTCTGCCTCCCGAGTGCTGGGATTAAAGTCGTGCGCCACCATGCCCGGCTTACTTTTTATTTCTTTAAAAAATATTTTATTTATTCATTTTCTAGCAGGGAAATACAGAGGAGAGAGAGAGAGAGAGAGAATGGGTACACCAGGGCCACCACCTTGTGGGTCTGGCTTATGTGGGTCCTGGGGAATTGAACCCAGGGCCTTAGGCACTGGAGACAAGTGCCTTGACCACTGAGCCATCTCCCCAGTCCCCATTACTTTTTCTTGAGATCGGGTCTTGTCATGTGGCCCAGGTTGATCTCAAATTCTTTATCCTCCTGCCTCAGCCTCCAGAGTGCTGGGACTATGGGTGTGTGCCACCGGTTTAGGATCTCCACCAGAGATGGTTAAAAATACTACTTAATTTATTCACATTGACAGCTAATTGTATAGACAGTTGTCCTTCATGATGCAAGGAGGACTGGTTCCAGAAACTCCAAGGATACATACACATGCCAATTCTCAACTCCCTCATATGAAATGGCATCCAAGCGACCTCCATCCTTTGGTATGCCTTACATCACCTCTAGATCCAACACCCAATATGATGCCAACACTATGGGAATAGCTTTCCTGCTGTGCCATTTAGGGAACAATTATAAGAAGTAATGGCTGGGAGTGGTGGCACATACCTTTAATCCCAGCACTGGGAGGCAGAGGTAGGAGGATCAGCATGAGTTCAAGGCCACCCTGAGACTACATAGTGAATTCCAGGTCATCCTGGGCTAGAGGGAGACCCTACCTCGAAAAACCAAAAAAAAAAAAAAAAAAAAAAAAAAAAAAAAAAAAAAAAAAAAAAAAAAAAAGAAGAAGAAGTAATGACAAGGAAAAATGTCTCTGCATGTTCATTTATTGATCTCTGAGCATGCCTGTGGATACAGGTTAACTACAGTAGCAGTGTGATATTATGATAGATACATACATTGTAGAGTGATGAGATGAAATGTAATATATCTATCATCTTGTATTCTTTTAAAATACATTTTTAATTTATTTTCAAGGAGAGAGAGAAAGAAAGAGATGAGAGAGAGAGAGAGAGAGAGAGAGAGAGAGAGAGAGAGAGAGAGAGAGGGTGTATGCCAGGGCCTCCAGCTACTGCAAACAAACTCCAGATGCATGTGCCACTGTGCATATCTGACTTTTCATGGGTACTGGCGAATAGAACTCCAAGTGTTAGGCTTTGCAGGCAAGCGCCTTAACCGCTGAGCCAGCTCCCCAGTCCCTACCTTGCATTCTTCTAATGGTGGGTATCTGAGACCTGGAATAAGGGGTAATGGAAGGCACTGGAGAAAGGGAAGGAAGTTTCAGTTAGACAGGGGGACTGAATTTCTTTTAAACAATAATTTTTAACTATGTGTGTTGTGTGTGTGTGTGTGTGTGTGTGTGTGTGTGTGTGTGTGTGTGTGTGTGTGCATGCATGCATGTGTCCTTGAGGTATTTGTGGAGCTCTCCTCTGGTGTGGAGCCAGATTTTCTTACTGATTCTGGAGTTTTGCAACTTTCCTCCCCACCATGAGACCCCTTGATTCTCAGGTCTCTGCTTCCCTACAGGACTGGGGTTCTGGGTTCCCCTGGCCACATCTAGCTGTTTATGTGGGTTCTGGAGATTGGCACTCAGAGAATCTCTCGCTTGCCCAGGAAGTGTACTTAACCAATGAAACATCTCTCAAGTTCACTAAATATAATTTTCTTAAAAGAGAGGTTTTCATGGAACTCAGGCTGACCATGAACTCATTATGGTTGAGGATTGACCTTAACTAGTGATCTTCTTGCCTCCACCTCTCAAGTGCTGGGATTATATGGGTGCACCCCACTATTATTATACAATATGGTGACTAGAGTTAGTAATAATTCATATTTCAAAATTTCTAAGAGGAGAGGAACGTTTTCTCATTAAAAACTATTTCTTTTCTTTCTTTTTTATTTTTTCTTTATTATCTTTTTTCTTTCCTTCTCTCTCCCTCCCTCCCTCCCTTCCCTCCCTTCCCTCCCCTCCCTCCCTCCCTC